>CM043367.1:3996494-4016494 GCA_023718395.1 Leucaspius delineatus | reverse complement strand
TTCGAAGTAAGATTTCCAGATTGTGCCATTCTGGAGTGATATCTCTAATTTGGGTTTTTCGAGTTTTTTATATAAGTTCCAGAAAGTGTTTTGATCTATAGAATCGTCAATTTCTTCAATTTTAGTTTGAAAATATTTTTCTCTTTTTTTCCACAGAAGTGTTTTGTACTTTTGCAGACAGTCTGAGTAAGAAAGCCGTAATGTCTGGCTGGACGGATCTTTGTGCTTTTTGTTGGAAAGTCTCCTGAGTTCTTTTCTGAGACCGGCACATTCATCATCAAACCAGACATCCTTTCTCTTTCTCTGTTGACTGGTTCTATGTTTGGTTTGCTGTTTAATATTAGATAGAGTTATCAATGTTATGAATATGTAATTTAAGTTTTTTGTTGCTAAATTTATTCCATTAATATCGAAGGTGAAATCAGTGGACATAAAGTCACCTAGCATTTTTAATATAGTAGGATTGTTCATATTTTCTCTGAATTGTTCTGAGTTGGATTGATTCCACTTGAGTTTCTGTTTCAGAGGAAACAGTTTTTCAGATTCAGGTGGAGCAGTTTTGGTTATTCCACATGGGGCTTTCAGATAAAGCACAGTTTGGCAGTGATCGGACATCGGGAGCTGAGGTCTGACTGTGAAGGCATTGATAAAACTTTGATCAATATCTGTTATTGAATAATCAACCACACTGGTTCCTAATCTGGAGCAATAAGTGAATCTACCTAATGTGTCTCCACGAGTTCTGCCGTTAATGATGTATAATCCTAAACCTTTACAGAGTTTCAACATGTGTTTTCCACTATTGTTCACTGAGGTATCATAGCTGTTTCTCGGTGTGATATTCGATGAGGGTTGAAACGTGGTGTCACTGGGGATGTGGTCATTATCTACAATATTTACATAATCAATTTCTCGCCCTGTTCTGGCGTTTAAGTCTCCGCAGATGAGGATGTTTCCTCTGGACTGAAAGTGTAAGATGTCAGTCTGTAATGTTGGGAAGCTTTGCTCTTCGTAATAGGGAGAGTCATGAGGTGGAATATAGACTGCACAGAGATAAAGGTTTGACTGATATATGACGGATTTCACTTCAAGCCAAATGGATGATTTTCCAGTTTTAGCAACTTTAATCAAATGTTTTAAATCGTCTTTGTGCCATATAAGTATTCCACCTGAGTCTCGCCCACATTTAATTTTAGAATTTTTTGATGAAGGAACCATAATTTCCTTGTATCCTATTGGACAATGTAAGGTCTCATTACTACGACACCACGTCTCATGAAAGATACAGATGTCCATGTCTGTTACACTGCTGAGTAAGTCTTGGTCTGCAGTCTTATTACCAAAAGTAGAAGAGTGCAGACCTTGTATATTCCAACAACTGATTTTAAATGATTTCATGGATAGGTGTGTGTGTGTGTGTGTGTGTGTGTGTTATGCAGGTTATGTCCTCAGTCTGGAGCAGATGACGTTCAGTAGATGTCGTATCTGGTTGAGTTCAGCGGCTGCAGGGTTCTGTGGTTGTTGAGCGGCCTCTGCGTAGCTCTTGTGTAGTGATGGAGGTCTGGCGGTCCGTCTGGGTTCTGCTGGAGGACGAGGACTTCTCTGTGTTGTGTAGCTCTTGTGTTGGGATGGAGGTCCGGCGGCCGGTCTGGGCTCTGCTGGAGGACGAGGACTTCTCTGTGTTGTGTAGCTCTTGTGTAGTGATGGAGGTCCGGCGGCCGGTCTGGGCTCTGCTGGAGGACGATGGCTTCTTGGTGGCTGAGAGCTTCGCCTGTTATCGGAGTTTCTGCTGTTTCTTGCTGTGTTTCCAAGGGCTGTGCTTTTCAGCACTCTGGCGAAGACTTTCACTCCTTGTTTATTGAGATGTACATAGTCATACATATGATGAGGCTGTATGTCTTTGTGATGGGCGAGATGAACATTAGGGATGAGTGCGCAGCTTCTGGAGAGTTCCACATTATTCCCGTGGATCACGTGGAACGGCACATCAGTGCGTGGCAGCAGTGTGGACAGAGTTACTCTAGCGTCTGGGAAGCGTTGTGTGGCTCTGATCGCCACCTCTCTCATCACAGGAGCCACACGGCCCTTCATGGCCCTTAAATCATTCGTCCCTGTGTGGATTACGATGTGCTTGTAGTTTTCATGTTTACTCTCAGACAGGATCTGAAAAGCACTTCTTGTGTTTGGGCACCAGATTTTCTTGGCTCTCATGTTTGGTAGTAGAAGTCTCTCATTGACATATTTCCCATTAGAGTCAGTCAGGATAAGAGCATGTGTTTCTCCCGGGTCCTGTGCAGAAGAGCTGTGGATCTGGGGTGCTGGATCAGTCGAGCAGTGAGGCTCCTCTTCCACTGGCAGCTGTTCAGGTTGAGGGTTTTCCATGAGCATCTCTGGCCGAGTCAAGGGTTTGGCAGAAGACTCTTTAGGTGCTGAAACAGAATCGAGTCTTTCTTTCAGATCTGTGATGAGTTCATCTTTGGTGTGGAGTACTGACTTCAAGGCCGATAACTCCT
This sequence comes from Leucaspius delineatus, assembly GCA_023718395.1. Taxonomy (NCBI): domain Eukaryota; kingdom Metazoa; phylum Chordata; class Actinopteri; order Cypriniformes; family Leuciscidae; genus Leucaspius; species Leucaspius delineatus. The sequence goes on along the minus strand of CM043367.1, from coordinate 4,013,981 downwards.
CCTGCATTTCTTTTCTAACTTCCGTTAGTTGTCTTCCTAAAGTTGATTTTACTTCCTTTAGTTCATCTTTGGTTTTCTGAAGTTCTTCTGTCATTTCTTCTCTGTCTCTCTGCAGAGATTCAACTTCTTGTTTTAAGTTATTTATGTCAATTGTCACTTGCTCCATGTTGTTGTCTTTCAGGTGGGATAGTATTAGTTCTTTTATCTCCACGACTTCTACTTCCAGAAGTGAAAAGTTGTCTTTCATTCTTGACATTGGAGATGGGATCGCAGTTGCTGAAGTCACTGTCGTCTTTTGAACTGATATTCCAGGGGAGGCAACAATGTTCATATTCTTGTCCACTTCATCAGACAGTGCCAGCTTTTTTATTAATTCAAAATCTTCAATGAAGACCTTGAGAGCAGACTCTGATCCCTGGACCATGACAGTGCCATTTTGATATAAGTTCAGGGTCAAAAATCTTGTTTCATCATTTTTTTCAGCATCTTCAAATGCTAAGATCTGTCTGCCTTTACAGATGCCTCTTTTCTTGGTAAAGGTGAGATGTTGACAGAAGGCAGTGTGCCATAAAGGGCTGTGTTCAGTGTAAAAGAGCAGGTTGTTCATGGCACTGTGGTCCTGTTGTTCAGCAAACAGTGTGTCGGGTCTCTCCTTCATCTGCTTGTGTCTGAGCATCAGCCTGGAGGCCTCAGAGCTCTTCTGAGGGTAGATGAAGGGGCGGGGCCAGGATGATGCGTTGGCCATCATTGATTTGGAATGTAAACAGTCAACTGAAATAACTGCCACTGTTTTGAATTGTTTTTGTTTATCATCTCCCAGTGGAGATATAAAACTGGTAAAAATGAGTAAATAAGCCAAAAATGGGGAAAATATGACTTTCACTGATTTCTTTAAAATTCCAGTTGTCCAAAATGTCCAAGAATGTTTTTTCTGTGCTGTTCTTTCAAACAGGAATCAAGCAAAAGTCCAGAGAGAGATAAATAGCACTGTCTATTCAAAATGTTTTTACCTCTATTTCCTCCAAGTTTATAGCTGTTGCTGTTGCTGTTGTTGTTGTTGTTTTGCTTGATGTTATCCTTTCCAACATGTGTATCCTCTTTTGCAGAGGTTATCCTGTGATCAGCTTCTCTTGAACTTTTCCTCAAATTCAGGTGTGACAGTGTAAAAAAAAAAAAAAAAAAAAAAAATACTGTCCAGATTGAACAAAATCTTTGTTTAGATGTTGTCTAGATGTTGTTGTATGTTGAATCCTCTCTTTTCATTAGCTTGTTAGCAAATAAATCTTATTTTTCTTGCAATTTATCTGGAGCTCAACTCAAGTGTGACTTGTCTCCTCAGAATCAGTCAATCTCATTCACATTTATACATATCTATATGTCACTTTTCACAATACAGTTTCAAAGCAGCCTAACAGAAATGCTTGAATGTTTGAATAGCTGTTTCATCACATATTTTCATGCAAATTTGGGGTAAGATCTCTAAATAAGAAGTGTCGCAGGTGTATAGCTTGTTGAGGACAGGCAGCAATAGTGCATTATAATACTCATATACAGGTCACATGTTCTCTAGACACACAGGCCTCTGACTGTGGAGGATATAGAAACTGTGCTCACGTCTACATGCAGATTATACTGTGAAAAATGTAAAACTGTGAAGATTATTACGGTGCTCCTATTGTTTACTGTATCTCTGAGATAAACTGTTGTTTTGCAGATCACACACACACACACACACAAGGGCGTAGATTTGGTTTGAACATTGGGGGGGTTGAAGTTTGGGTCTGCATATTTTTCATGTGATCATGGTATAAATATTGGGGGGTTGTGATGCATAGATTTAAATATTAAATACTCCCCCCAACCCCCCCACAAATTACGCCCCAGCACACACACACACACACACACACACACACACACACACACACACACACACACACTCTCTCTCTCTCTCTCACACACTCTCTCTCTCTCTCTCTCTCTCTCTCTCTCTCTCTCATACACACACACACACACACATGACTCTGAAAACACACATTACTACATCCCTCAGCGAAATATTTCTTGATAATGTTCTGCTAAAAATACCACCTCAACCCAGCTGACCTCGACAGAGACTCGAGGAGAGAGAAACACGCATTCACGTTCATCTTCACATCTGGAGAAGCAGTAAAATGGTGAGATTGTCAGTCAGTGTGTGTATGAATAATCTAATTTTTGGACCAGTTTTCTTATTACAGCTAGTTATTATAAGCTCCTTTCATCTCTGAGGTGGAAATCCCAGATTCTCTGAAGGGTGTGGGTGGGATCATGAGGATCATTATATGCAACACACACACACACACACACACACACACACACACACACACTGCTCCTTCAGAGGCGTTGACAGATGTGAAGGTCTTCTGTGATGTGATGGATAAATACAGATACGTCTCTCTCTCAAACGCTTACTGTCTCACTGCTGAGAGGAGCCGTTCTGTACTGTAATGTCAATGTGTTGTGCAAAAATATACTCTCACATTGCCAGATCTATTTAGTTTATAGTCATATACTTTATAGTATACATATATATATTACAGTTTTTTACAATCACTTTGCTACTATTTTCAGAACCTTGATGTCATTTTTCAAAACTCTAGACACAAAACTCAAAACGGTTATCGCTTGTAACACAGGCTGTCTAATGTTCAAAACACTGCATTGTGCATTCACATCTTTAAAGAAATCTTGCACTTGCACAATCATTGGTTCAAAAAACAAATTTACTGTGAAATACCATTGAAACATAACTATAGATCACCCACACACAAGCAACCAATAGTTTCACTGTGTCATTGTTCGTACAATCATTAAATATTGTAGAACAAAATAAGTGATACAGGTTTCACTATGGCACTACATGTACAGTAAATACATCTCTGTAAAAGCACTGCAGTAGTAGAGAGAATACTACAGACACAGTGGAATCATTGAACAAAGTTTGTAATATATTGATGCAAAACACTACAGTACAATCACAACATAGGTTTATTTGAATCAAAGCAAAAATAATTAGCTATGAAATAGAAAAGACTGTAAAACATCAAATGCAGTGTTCCTCAACTTGCTTGCTTGTACTGTAAGAAACAGAACAGGAGTGATGATCTATACAGTGCAGTGCTGTCAATACTGTACATAGTCTGAAAAGGTGGTACAGTATTTGGGACCATAGACACAGTGTCTGATGAAGCATTATGATCAAATATTAGGCTACATCCATGGATATTGTAGTCTAATTGGTTCATGCTCCACGCTAATTGGTGACAATGAATCTCGTTATCTTGAAACTTTCATGATTTAAACATGGAAGATTGTTTGTCTGTTTCCATACAGCTATGCATTAAGAGTAATGCAACAGTTACTTATCATTTTGAGCAGTTGTATCAATTGGTGGTTAGATCATTGTAAGGAAATGAATAGACACTCATTTGAAATGTAATGTGTGAATTGCCTTTTGAAATAGTAATACTTTGATGTTAAGTTGTGTCATATTGAACAGGTGAGTTTTGTTGAATGAACAAATGATCTAAGTTTTATGTGTATTGTATCCAAGCAATTGAGAAAAGGGTTAGAGTTTTGAAAAATGTGCATTTTGATCATTGGTTGTGAGTTTTGTGTCTAGAGTTGTGAAAAATGACATCAAGGTTCTGAAAATAGTAACAAAATGATTGTAAAAAACTGTATAGTATCGAGCGCAAGCAATAAGCGTGTGCTGCAGTTCACTTAACGCCCACTGGTGTCACTAATAACAAGAGTTTCTTAATTCTACATACAAAACTCCCTTAAAGTAGAAATCAGTTTACTAAATAATGTCAACTTGAAGCAACTCTGAAATTATGCAATACATGTTGCGTTATGCGTGCTTTCTGTAGTGCAGTAAATTGAACGTAATGTAATCAACATAAGTTATAATGTTCGGGTGTGGGAGCACTCTTAATCAAACAAACAATCAAAATGCGACTTTGCCTATCAGACTGCTCTTAACTAAATTATTGGGGTTTAAATATCTCCTCAGTTCCCGCGCATGTGTCTTGTGAACTCGCATCAGTCAGAGGCCCACACAGAAGAAAATGAAGAGTTGAATAAAGTGTTTTTTGTCGTTAAAGTTGTTTTTTTGTTTTTTTACAAATACAAAAAGTATTCTCGTCGCTTGATAAACTTAAGGTCGAGCCACTGTAGTCACTTGGACTATTTTAACAATGTTTTTACTAAGTTTTCTGGACTGGCAGAATGAAATTACCTAGAAGCCTATGGAGAAGTGAGACAGCTAAAAAATATCTTAATTTGTGTTCTGAAGATGAACGAAAGCCTTACAGGGTTGGAACAACATGAGGGAGAGTAATTACTGACAGAATTTACATTTTTGGGTGAACTAACCTTTTAATATTCACATTAGGACGACAATGGACTTGGCAAATGTAATTTCTAAATGGCATATTTTATCATTAAAACCCCTAATCACGTTGATCTTGATCTCTGCTATCGTCAGCTGACCCATCTGACCAGTGGACACAATTCATCATCACACTAGAACTATTCACAGCACTTCCTCACATCATGATGGTGCCACACTCCTTCAGTCAGCGGCACAGTCACACAGATGTGCAGCGCTCTCTTTCATGCAACATGAAAGCCTCGATTACTTCCTTCAGTTCCTCTTGTAAACAGACACATGTTCACCATTACCTCCATCTCCAGCTTTACTGAACATGCCAACATCAGTCTGGCTGAAGCTCGCCTAGCACACCTAGTTTTAGCAGCACTTGCAGTCGCTGACTTTGCCATTGAGGTTTGTTTTCTTTCTTTTTAACTAGTTTCTGCTGAAGCTCATGTAAAATAACATGATTATCAAACATTAAACAGCATATAAATCAAAACTGTTTAATGTTACTGAATGAAATGTTGAGCCCATTGTTGTGTTCTGAGTAATTGTGCTAGAGGGCGCTCGTGAGGGAAAGAGCGAAAATGGGAACGAGAAAGAAATGTAAGAGGAGAAGAAGAATGTAATACAGTGAAATAGTCATGGTTAAGTGAGTTCATATAGCAGTTAAAAAATAAAAGGAGTTACTATTATACTGTCGCAAGTCTAAAGACTGTTGATGTTCTATATCAGGTGTGATCTAGGTGCATGTATGTTCTTTCATGTGTTATGTGTTCTGGTTGTGTGGGGCTTTAGGGCGTGGGCTGTTCTCCTGAAGAACGAGCCAGTGCAGTTATGTGTGGCTGGGATCTGGGGAAAAGAGTTCCAGAAGTTTTGAGTTTGCTGGACCACACAGGTGTTCACGTTAATAAAAGAGCATTAAAACTTTTAAAGGTGGGATCAGTAGTTTTTGAAAAACACTTTTGGCCAATGTTAATATTTGAAATCACTGAAACAAACACGCCCCTACCCCAAAAGGATCCCCCCCCCCCTAATTTGATAGGGGTCAAAGTTATCATGATCAACTCGATAGCACGAGCACGACAGTCATAGTAACGAATATATTACAACTATAACAAGATTAGGGGGTAATATCGGGTTATATCATGGCGGCGCCCAGAGAACCGCGGCTACGGTGGCAGTAAAACCCCCAAAGTGTTTGTTACTGCTCAACCCTGAAGATAGACACAATTATAATGCACTTGTCGGGGAACTGAGAAGGCGTTTTGGGCAATTTGAGAGGCCAGGGCTCCTGTGTTCTGAACTGAGTAATAGACGTAGGCAGTCAGGAGAGCAACTGAGAGTCCTGGCAAATGATATTGAAAATTTGACTCGGCGAGCATTTGCCCACGTCACCGTCAGTTCAAGGGGAGCTTACGAGAGACTAATTCATACAGGGCCTTACCCCTGTGAAGCTCCGTAGACAGACACAACCAGCTCACCCGCAAACCCTGCAGGATGCCTCGGAGATGGCGTTGGAGAGGGAGATTGTTTGGGGATGCTTGCATGCCGGACGAGAGACAGTGCAAATCTGTGTCGGTGAGGGCTACTGATGTGGGGGAGGGGCTAAGCGAAAGGCCAGCCTGGGTTCCCGAGATTACTGAATTCATTCGAGCTGTGGCACTGAAACCTGATCAACGCCCCTGCACACGGCCAAGGATTTGTTGGGGTTGTGGGCAGACTGTACATTTAGTTTGTCAGTGTCCTAAGCTAGCCAGTAACCAGGGAAATGTGACGGGGTCCGCATGATCATCCCAATATCATCACCAGCAGGAGTCTCAAGAGATGGACAAAGGGAAGATGATCAAGGGCTGTTGGGGTTGGGCTCATATTACAGGAGGTTTGTGCATGGTTTTTCCAGCATTGTGGACCCACTATTCCACCTGCTGAAGAAGGATAAGTCCTTCGCTTGGACTGAGGGGTGTCAAAACTTTTTTGCTGCCCTGAAAGAGACTCTGATCACAGCCCCTGTATTGGTCCCCCCTGACCTGGCACTGCCCTTCATTCTGGATACTGACGCCAGCAATGTGGGTATGGGGGTGGTTCTCTCTCAGGCGGGGGGTGGGGTGAGCGAGTTGTGGCCAACTACAGCAAAGCGTTCAAAAAGACTGAATGCAGATACTGTGTCACCAGACGGGAACTTGTTGCAGTGCTTTTTCCGACACATTACCTGTACGGGCTAACTTTCACTGTACACTCTGATCATTCAGTTCTCCAATGGCTGGCACGCTGGATTGAGGAACTTCAGGCATACCTGGATGCCAGGGGGTTTCTGTGGGGTGCACTGCCCGCAAGGGCTCGCCTGTCCAGTCCCTCGCTCCCCTGCAACAGTTCCCCATAGGAGGCCCAATGCAGAGAGTGGGGGTGGATGTAATGGGTCCTTTTCCATGTTCGGATAGGGGTAACAGGTTTGTGCTGACGGCTATGGATTATTTCACTAAATGGCCAGAAGCTTACGCACTGCCTGGTTAAGCCGAGACAGTGGTGAACGCGTTGGTGGATGGCATGTTCAGCCGGTTCGGGGTTGCAGAATCCATACACAGCGACCAAGGCCGTGATTTTGAGTTGCGTGTCTTCTCGCTGATGTGTGAAAAATTAGGGATTCACAAAACAAGGACCACCCCTTTGCATCCCCAAAGTGATGGCCTCTTTGAGAGGTTTAACAGGACACTGGCGGAACAGCTGGCCATTGTGTCTGCCAAGCATCAGCGAGACTGGGATACGCACTTGCCATTTATCCTAATGGCGTGCCGATCCGCTGTGCAAGACTCAACCTCTTGCACACCCAGCCTTTTGAGGTTGGGGAGGGAGATCAGAACACCTGGGGAAATGGCTTTTGGGAGGCCACCTAATGCGCCTGCTGTGCCCTCTGGCCTTGAGTATGATAGAAAGCTTCAGGACTCATACGCTGATTTCACGCAGCCGTTATTTTGAAATCGAAAGCGAGGCTTCGGTGGGAAGAAAACCGGAAGTGTCGCCTTTAATCACAGGAGAGTCGTGAATGCGATGGCGTATTGTTGTGTTTAATGATGTTGTGTCAATTCTAAAACTGTACATACATTTATTTTATACTTTAGACTATATACAGTGAAATTCATTTATAAATATATATATATTTTTTTATATAATTCAGAAAGTAAAAAAAGAAGCAGGAATGAACTATATACATATCCTATATTGATTATTAACATCCAATAGTGTAAATCGAGGCAGCAGCTTCAGGTTGGTAGTCCAAAGGCATTGTTGTTTATCTTTACTTCCGGGGTTTTTCCCACCGGAGCCTCACTTTCGATTTCAAAATGGCGGTTGCGTGAAATCAGCGTATTGGAAGCCATTCATCATTTTGCAAGGAAGCAGTTGTTAAAAGCGGGGACCCGGCAGAAGCGAAATTATGACCTAAAAGCAAAAGGGCGGCATTGCACAGTGGGAGAGCTGGTGTGGGGGTACAGCCCTGAGAAAAAGAAAGGCAGGTGCCCTAAACTTGACCCCAAGTGGGTTGGGCCGTGCAGTGTTCTGGAGAGAATCGGAGAAGTTGTTGACCGAGTTCAGTTGCCTCGAGGGGTAGGAAGGTGGCCGTGCACCGGGACAGATCGGCACCTTATAGAGGAAGTGCTGCTACAGCCCAAACACCAGCCTCCTCTACAGTTGTGCCTACCCCGGAGGCTGGACCAGGACCCCAGTCGAGCACTTCCAGTCCTCTGGCAGACCCACATGCAGCCACACCAGTTCTTGAGCTGCAAACCTCGCATTCATATAGCCCGGTTTCAGTTACACAAGAAGGGCAACTGCGGCCTCAGCGAGTCAGGAGGCCGTCGAGACGGTTCAGGGACTTTGTTTGTCCCCTCGAGGTCCTATAATTTTCTCCGGTCGCTACAATACTTACCTCATCAGTGCTACAGTATGATTCCTGTGAGTGACTTGATACTGCTAACACAACACCCATGAAGAGGAAACGACTGAAGCTTTAAGGGGGTTGATGGACTCAAAATCTACTTCATCTGTGTTTTGATCATCGATCTGAATCCGATCTAGACGTAGTCTTTGAGAAAATGCAATTTTCTCAGCTTTTTGCTCAAAATGTTGATTTTTTATGAAACTTACCCACATTAAAGTGTTAATAAAAAAAGAATACATAGAGCTAGAATAAAATGTTTAAAAGCAGAGGCTCTATATTTTATGTGCAGATTAAAGTTTTGCGAAAAATGATCAAAAATGCGAGAGAGTTAAAAGTAGTTTAGAAGGCAGACATAATCAAAGATAGCCAGGCAATAGTCAGACATCCAGTAATGCGCTCATGGTGTCTGTGCATTTGTGTTTTTTTTTTTTTTCTTAATATGTTTATTGTATCACGAAATCAAGACAATAGCTAATGAATGTGTTTTCAAAGACTAATTTCTGCTGCTTACAGCTGGTTAGCATGTGTCACATAGCGTATACTTCAACTTTAATGTAAAGAAAAATGAGTGAACTTTTAAAATAACAAATAAAATGACTATTTATGAAATTATTTATTAATTCATGCATTTTTTTTAAAGGGAGAAAATCAGATTTTAAAATTACAAATCTTATTTAAATCTGGTCCTATAATCTTTAACACCAGGAGTGGTAGTTTGAGTGATTCTGTGGTGCTGCTGTACAGAAGCAAAGCCTCATTCTGGGTTTCTATAAGTTGGCAGATGTCCATCAGCTCAATACAGCACAGCCTCCAGTGACTCTGCTTTATGGTATTTCATCAAACACAAGAGCAGGGAATAAAGAATTCACACTGATCGAGTCTTTACTGACAGGCACTGATCTACGCAGCTGTTGCGCCTCCTAGCGGTCAAACATACAAAACACTGTCCACAGATGCAGAGCACTTCAGTCAAACACTTGAGGATTTAGAGATTTGTGTGTGAAGTCTGTCAAACAACATTCTAGTCTTTACCGTTTACAATTGCTTATAGATTAGAAATACATGCCTTTAAACATAAACACAGAGAAAAAAATATGTATCAAAATATACTGAGATTAAATGATTATGGAAAAAAGTTGAGTCTTGACATATTTTTGTAATAACAGATTTAAACTTTTTATATCATGTATTTAACATCCATCTGTCTATCTATCCATCAATCTATTATTTCTAATCCATCTATCTATATCTGTCTACCTATCCATCTCTCTGTCTATCTCTCTCTCTGTATTAGGGATGCAACGGTACACGGTAAAATCCCGGACCGTTCGGTCAGCCCAGCACGGGACAATCTACCCTTGTGTCCCGCGGGACTTCGGTTTTGCCATTGAGTTCGCGCTGATCCTTTTAGTTTTTGCTTTAGGCGCCGTTCACATATCGCGCCTAAAAACGCGTAGAAAACGCTAGGCGCGCCGCGTTCTCCTTTTTCCGAAGCGCTAGGGCGGTTGCGCTCCGGAGGCGTCTGTCGTTGCTAAAGCAACTATCAGCTGCGCTCTGGTTGGTTCTTGTCACGTGACCTACGGTGCGCTTGCGGCATTCTGAAAAGTTGAGAATTTTCTGCTGGGGACATCGTTAGTGCCAACCGGTCTCGCCTTGCACCAGACAGTGTTGATCTCATCTTTTTTGCACAAAAATCTCTCAATAGTGGATGAGTAAATAACATTGCACTTTGTATCCTGAATGCAGTATTTTTTCATTATGTTATTTTGCTCTGCTTTTTTTTATTCAAAGCACAAGCTAATTTATGTTTGTTAAAGGTAAAAGTGCACTTTTTCTTTCACATTGATCACTTCATATACCAGTTATCAAGGTTTGGAATTGGGATCCACTTGAATATATTGAAGTGTGTTTGTTTACATTTTGTATTTCATATAAGTGATAGTTGAAGAGGTTGTATTACTTAGTGTTGTTCAGTACAGACTAGAGTGTTAATTTATTCCATACATTGATGTTCTTCCTACTGTGACATTCTGTTTATGCTCATAAGAAAAATAAAACATATTTTTGGGATGAAATAGCTGTCTCTTTCTGCACAAAACATGTACCGAAACCGAACCGAGACCGTGGCCCAAAAACCGAGGTTTGGACCGTACCGTGGGCTATCTGTACCGTTGCACCCCAACTCTGTATATATATTATTTCTAATCTTTCTAACCATCTATCTATCTATCTATCTATCTATCTATCTATCTATCTATCTATCTATCTATCTATCTATCTATCTATCTATCTATCTATCTATCTATTATTTCTATCTATCTCTCAGTCTATCTATCTATCTATCTATCTATCTATCTATCTATCTATCTATCTATCTATCTATCTATCTATCTATCTCTCAGTCTATCTATCTATCTATCTATCTATCTATCTATCTATTATTTCTAATCTATCTATCTATCTATCTATCTATCTATCTATCTATCTATCTATCTATCTATCTATCTATCTATCTATCTATCTATCTATCTATCTATCCATCCATCCATCCATCCATCCATCCATCCATCCATCCATCCATCCATCGCCCCATTAAATTAATTTCTTAAGTCAATACTCGTTTACCTTAGACAATATTGTCAGTGAAAAGCTTGAGAGTAAATATGAGAAGTGATGTATAAAGAAAACATACTAAATATTACCAAATATCACTTGGAAGCAGAATATTTTTATTGTGCGTCATTTCTGGTCAAGTTGTAATTTGTGTAAAATTATACAAAAGAAATGTTTAATTGTATTTAGGATACAAAAACAAGACATAAATCTCCTGTGAGATGTATATACTTCCACTATTGGACATTCTCAGTAGAAATAAACACTAATTAACATCCTATATTTGATATATAAATGTAATGCTATGTAAATGTTTTATATTGCTGCTTGTTGTTCATGTGTGTTCAGTCAGGCCCAGTAGATGAGTGACGGAGTGCATCAGGTCCAGTCCCAGATAGGCGTGTGTGAGGGAGCAGACGACACCCAGCCCGGACTGAGCGATCAGAGCCCACTGCATCTTAGCACTGAAGTACAGCGGCTCCAGTCTGCCGGAGGACAGCCACAGGTCAGCCGACACCAGCACACACACACACACCAACATTAACATTACTGACCACACACACCAACATTACTGACCACACACACCATCAACATTACTGACCACACACAGTGCTTTACCTGCCCTGAGCCGACTCCGCATAGCCTTGGAAGTACAGATACCGGCCATAGAGGTACAGGATCCCGAAGAGCGCTGCCAATGCTAGAGAGAGAGAGAGATAGATAGAGAGAGAGAGAGAGAGAGAGAGAGAGAGAGAGAGAGAGAGAGAGAGAGAGAGAGAGAGAGAGAGAGAGAGAGAGAGAGAGAGAGAGAGAGAGAGAGAGAGAGAGAGAGAGAGAGAGAGAGAGAGAGAGAGAGAGAGAGAGAGAGAGAGAGAGAGAGAGAGAGAGAGAGAGAGAGAGAGAGAGAGAGAGAGAGAGAGAGAGAGAGAGTTTTTTTGAGTTTTCAACACACTTTATTTATATCATTACAACATCAGCAAAACATCACATTATCCAGGAAACAAAAAACAGAGGTACAAAAAACAAGACTTATTGTAACATGGTAGTGAAGATCAACATCATTATATGCCACGTGACACACACACACACACACACACACACACACACACACACACACACACTGTTCCTTCAGAGGCGTTGACAGGACAGGACTTCTGTGATGTGATGGATAAATACAGAATCGTATGAGACTAAGACAGGAGCCGTTCTGTACTGTAATGTCAATGTGCTGTGCAAAGGAAAGGGATTCTTCCAAAGTATACTCTCACATTACCAGATCTATATAGTCTATAGTCATACACTTTATAGTATATATATATTATTTAAAGGACAAGTTCGGTATTTTACACTTAAAGCTCTGTTTACTATCGTTTCTGATGAAATAGAACGGTTAAAACGCATTAAACTTTCGTTTACAAAGACGTGAAACTCACCGAGTGGTCAGGGGTGTCCACTGATATGCTCACATAAAAATCGCTGCAAAAGATGCTTTCCAACAGGTTTTATCGTAGTTTTTGTCTCCTCTATTGACTTGTATTGGATGTGCTGTGAGGTACGGTATTACTCCGCGCCGGAAACTGAAATGGGGTTCAGGCAATTCTTCTTCTTCTTCTTCTTCTTCTTGTTTTTTTTTTTTTTACTTGACTGACTTCCACTTCAAGGTTGATCCATTTTCGAATGTCCATGTTAAAACAAGATAATGCAAAGCAACTCTGAAATTATGCAGTACATGTTGCATTTATGTGTGCTTTCCGGACAACTATTAATGGACAACGGCGAGGCATTAACCCGCTTATACCATGGTCACTTGCCAAATAACACATTTTTAAAACATTAGTTTATATTTTAATTAGTTTTACAATCGAAATCTAAAGTTACAAGTTACAAACAATAACTTGGTTTCCTTGGTTACGCCTGACGGTTTATTTAGGTGTACATTATCACTTTTTAACGGACACCCTGCAGCCAATCAGAATCGAGTATTCACCCAGACCATGGTATAATGTAATGTAATCAACATAAGTTATAATGTTAGGGTGTGGGAGCACTCTTAATCAAACAACCAATCAAAATGTGACTTTGCCTAACAGACTGCTCTTAACTAAATTATTGAGGTTAAAATATCTCCTCCTTCTCACACATGCGTCTTGTGAACTCAGGTCAGAGCCCCATACAGAAGAACATGAAGAGTTGCCATTAAGGGTTTTTTTCTTTCTTTTTAACTAGTTTCAATTCTAAAACTATGTTGGTCCATTTGATTTTTAACTCTTTCCCTGCCATTGATAGAATTACACTGTTATACGGTAGGGGGCGCTATTACACACCTTCTGAAAGAGTACTGATCTCCTGATCAAAACACAGGAGAAGAAGAAACAGAAACAAGCAAGAGAAGCACTGCTGACGCTCATGTAAAATAACATGATTATCAAACAATAAACAGCATATAAATCAAAACTGTCTAATGTTACTGAATGAAATGTTGAACCCATTGTTGTGTTCTGAGTAATTGTGCTAGAGGGCGCTCGTGAGGGAAAGAGCGAAAATGGGAACGAGAAAGAAATGTAAGAAGAGAAGAATGTAATACAGTGAAATAGTCATGGTTAAGTGAGTTCATATAGCAGTTAAAAAATAAAAGGAGTTACTATAAAAAAGATGTTAAAAAAAATAATAATGCGTTCACACAGGTGTTCACGTTAATAAAAGAGCATTAAAACTGTTAAAGGTGGGATCAGTAGTTTTTGAAAAACACTTTTGGCTAATGTTGATATTTGAAATCACCAAAACAAACACGCACCTAGCCCAAAAGGATCTCGCCCCTAATTCGATAGCTCCGCCCCACACTTACGTACGCAACCGTAACCCAGGCAACTAATATGGCAGATTCTGCTGTACCGGTGAAAGCAGTGTGTTACTATGGTAATCCATGTCACATGTGTTTGAGTAAGTAATGTGTGTTTTAACGCATTAATGGTTCAGCTTTGTTTCACGTGGAAGACGACGCTCAACACCCAAAAACTTATCATGATCAACTCGATAGCACGAGCACGACAGTCATAGTAACGAATATATTACAACTAAGAAGATTAGGGGGTTATATCAGGTTATATCATGGCGGCGCCCAGGGAATCTTAGTGTTTGTTACGAGCTCAACCCTGAGGATAGACACAATTATAATGCACTTGTTGTCGGGGCACTGAGAAGGTGTTTTGGGCAATTTGAGAGGCCAGGGCTCCTGTGTTCTGAACTGAGTAATAGACGTAGGCAGTCAGGAGAGCAACTGAGAGTCCTGGCAAATGATATTGAAAATTTGACTCAGCGAGCATTTGCCCACATGCCACCGTCAGTTTAAGGGTAGCTTGCGAGAGACTAATTCATTCAGGGCCTTACCCCTGTGAAGCTCCGTTGACAGACACAACTAGCCCACCCTCAAACCCTGCAGGATGCCTTGGAGATGGCGTTGGAGAGGGAGATTGTTTGGGGAACTTGCATGCCGGACGAGAGACACTTCCCTACACTACACCTTGAAAACGTCATAATGGGCGGAGACAGGCTTGTTAAAGTTTTAACCCCGTTGATCACACCAGAATTCGCGAGATTACATGGGGCCTCGTGACGTCAGCTGTCAGTCATGTACGCAGCCGGTCCGCAACAAATCCGGACCTGGTGGGTATTGACGGAAGACGGAACACGGAGCCGTTCCGCAGCCGTTCCGCATCTGGTGGAAATTGGGGGTAAGACTAGAGGTAGTTCTGGCCAATGTTCCGACTACACACATTGACGGGTTAACTGGCGCCAATGAAGGGTAAAGGCGTGGTGGGGCTGAGTATTATATATATATATATATATATATATATATATATATATATATATATAGGGGGAAAGATATTACATCATTCAGTGTGGGTGGCTGCAGTCCAGGACCCTTGTATTCTTGGTCTGGACTTCCTAAGAAGTGCAGGTTGCCAGTTAGACCTGAGAGATGGCCTGCTCCGTTTTGAAGGGAGTCCTGTGGTTGTCATGTCTACTGAAAGTAACGTTGATATGTCTTTTACAGGTCTGCTGGATGCAGCAGCTGCACCTGAGGACACTAGTTTGGATGCTGCTGATAAAGCCTTGTTAGACATGCAGCGAGCAGGGGATTATTGAGCCGTCCGAGAGCATGTGGGCCGCACCGGTGGTCATGGTGCCTAAGAAGGGGGGACAGTGGAGGTTTTGCGTCGACTATAGGCGCCTTAACGGGGTCACCAGGAAGGACTCATACCCCATCTCTCATGTGGATTAGCCACTGGACCGTCATAGTTCACTTCACTGGACCTATGCACTGGTTATTGGCAGGTACCACTTGCTCCCGATGCCAGACCGAAAACTGCTTTATGTACGAGCTGGGGGCTGTGACAGTTCAGGGTGCTCTGCTTTGGCCTCTGCAATGCACCAGCCACTTTTGCCAGGTTAATGGACAGGGTGTTATCGGGTATTCTGGGGTCAGAGTGTCTGGTGTACCTGGATGACATCCTGGTCCATGGCAGATCATTTCAGACCTCGTTGGAGGCCCTAAGGCGTGTGCTGGTTCTCATAAGCGAGTCTGGCTTGAAGCTGCACCCGGAGAAATGTCATTTCTTTAGGAGGGAGGTTATGTTTTTGGGGCTCAAGCTGGGGGGCCACGATAGAAGAGAAGGTGCAGGCGGTAAGCAACTGGTCCACTCCTACAAGCTCACAGCAGCACAAAAGCTTTATGGGGTTACCTTGTTACTGCTAATCACAACACCCATGAAGAGGAAACGACTGAAGCTTTAAGGGGGTTGATGGACTCAAAATCTACTTCATCTGTGTTTTGATCATCTCTCCGAATCCGATCTAGACATAAACTTTGAGAAAATGCGATTTTCTCAGCTTTTTGCTCAAAATGTTGATTTTTTTTATGAAACTTACCCACATTAAAGTGTTGATAAAAAAAAGAATACATAGAGCTAGAATAAAATGTTTAAAAGCAGAGGCTCTTTATTTTATGTGCAGATATTCATACAACAAAATATTCTGGGGGACATGAAAGTTTTGCGAAAATTATAAAAAATGCGAGAGAGTTAAAAAGTAGTTTAGAAGGCAAACATAATCAGAGATAGCCAGGCAATAGTCAGACATCCAGTAATGCGCTCATGGTGTCTGTGCATTTGTGTTGTTGTTTTTTCTAAACATAGCTAATAAATGTGTTTTCCAAGACTCATTTCGAAAGTCATTTCATGCAGGTCTGGTCCAAACGCGCAGCTGGTTTGAACTTCAGCTTAATTGTAAAGGAGAAAATGAGAGAACTTTTAAAATAACAAATAAAATTAGCATTACTATTTATGAAATTATTTATGAATTCATACATTTTTTTTTAAAGGGAGAAAATCAGATTTTAAAATTACAAAGCTTATTTAAATCTGGTCCTATAATCTTTACCACCAGGAGTGGTAGTTTGAGTGATTATGTGGTCCTGCTGTACAGAAGCAAAGCCTCATTCTAGGGTTTCTATAAGTTGGCAGATGTCCATCAGCTCAATACAGCACAGCCTTCAGTGACTCTGCTTTATGGTATTTCATCAAAAACAAAAGCAGGGAATAAAGAATTCACACTGATCTGGTCTTTACTGACAGGCACTGATCTACGCAGCTGTTGCGCCTCCTAGCGGTCAAACATACAAAACACTGTCCACAGATGCAGAGCACTTCAGTCAAACACTTGAGGATTTAGAGATTTGTGTGTGAAGTCTGTCAAACAACAGTCTTTACCGTTTACTAATGCGCACAGATTAGAAATACATGTCGTTAAACATAAACACAGAGAAAAAAAATATTTAATATAAAAAAATATATACTGAGATTAAATGATTATGGAAAAAAGTTGTCTTGACATATATTTTGTTTCAGAGAAATCTGAGGACGACGTTCTGAGAAGGTCTCCCAGAAACAGGAAAGCACGAAAGGACTGATGGACTACAGTTCCTCTCCGGAAGCGAATGCCACCATCCCTCTCTCCTCTCCTCCTCCTCCTCATCCCTCGTTCCCTCGCTCTGAGAGAAGCCGGCGCTCTCAGCCAATCACACGCCTCCTCAAGCGCTCTTGAGGATACTGATGGTCACATGACCATTGAATAGCATAGAAACTTTCTCCATAACTAAAAAGGAAACGCAATCTTTGTTACCATTCCTGAACTGATCATCTGACGCTCGCGTGTAGATCCCATTCCCCTCTCGTCTGTCTCTCACACACACACACACACACACACACACACACACACACACACACACACACACACACACACTCACTCTTCCGGACAGTGTTGCTGAACCCCAACACCTTTAAGGCACACTTGGTATTGAGAGGTTTGCAGGCCAACAGCTTTATTCCTCAGCTCTAGAGTTACTCCAGAAGCCATAGAAGGACAAGACGATCGGATTCATGCGTTATAAACTATAAAACTGGCCACACACACATGAACGACAGGTGTGTGACTTTCTGTGTCCTGCTTTACTTTTGCACTA
>CM043367.1:3931494-3991494 GCA_023718395.1 Leucaspius delineatus | reverse complement strand
ACTGAAACACACAGGGCTTAAATACACAGGGACTAACAGGATAATTAACAGGGCACAGGTGAGTGAAATTACTAATTAGACAGACTGGGGAAAACCGGACTAAACCAAAAGCAACAGAAGACAGGGGAAAACGATAACAGAAACACTGAAAAAACTAAAACAGAAATCAAAACTATAACATTACTCCCCCCCCCCCGGTAGGCGCGTCCTCACGACGTAGAAAGACAAAAGGGGTGGGAGGGTGGGCGCCCTGGAGGCTGACGGGGAGACAAGGCAGGAAGCCTCCAGGACGGAGCAGACTGAGGGCGTGGACACGGCGGAGCAGACTGTGGGTGTGGCCACGGCGGAGCAGGCTGTGGGTGTGGCCACGGCGGAGACGACCCCTCGGGCGGCCATGGCGTTGCGGACCGTTCGGGTGGCCATGGCGTTGCGGACCCTTCGGGTGGCCATGGCGGAGAAGACCCTTCAGGTGGCCATGGCGGTGCGGACCCTTCGGGTGGCCATGGCGGTGCGGACCCTTCGGGTGGCCATGGCGGTGCGGACCCTTCGGGTGGCCACGGCGGTGAGGACCCTTCGGGTGGCCACGGCGGTGAGGACCCTTCGGATGGCCGTGGCGGTGCGGACCCTTCGGGTGGCCTTGGCGGTGCGGACCCTTCGGGTGGCCGTGGCGGTGAGGACCCTTCGGGTGGCCACGGCGGTGAGGACCCTTCGGGTGGCCTTCGGGTGGCCATGGCGGTGCGGACCCTTCCGGTGGCCGTGGCGGTGCGGACCCTTCGGGTGGCCACGGCGGTGAGGACCCTTCAGGTGGCCACGGCGGTGAAGACCCTGCGGGTGGCCACGGCGGTGAGGATCCTTCGGGTGGCCGTGGCGGTGCGGACCCTTCGGGTGGCCACGGCGGTGAGGACCCTTCAGGTGGCCACGGCGGTGCAGACCCTTAGGGTGGCCACGGCGGTGAAGACCCTTCGGGTGGCCGTGGCAGTGCGGACCCTTCGGGTGGCCATGGCGGTGCGGACCCTTCGGGTGGCCTTCGGGTGGCCATGGCGGTGCGGACCCTTCAGGTGGCCATGGTGGTGAGGACCCTTCGGGTGGCCACGGCGGTGAGGACCCTTCAGGTGGCCAAGGCGGTGAGGACCCTCCAGGTGGCCACGGCGGTGAAGATCCTTCGGGTGGCCGTGGCCCCTCAAGTGGCCAGGGGCCTCATTTATAAAGCTTGCGTACGCACAAAACGGGGCTGAAAACATGCGTACGCCAGTTCCTGCGCAAAAGTTGGGATTTATAAAGAAAAACTTGACGTGAAAATATGCGCACCTACGCGCAAACTCTGACCCATGCGTACGCACATTTTGGAGACGGAGCAGTTTGGCGACACCCGATGGTGAGCTGGAGTTAAATGTCTTTTTGGTCACTTTTAGAATTTAGAATTAAGATTAAACATAATACAGAAATATAATACAAATATAATTTCATTCACCAAGCCTGTCACTTGAAGCAAATATCCATTCCTTCTTAAATGTCCGCGCCAGCGAGCGCGTTGGGCCGTTTAGTGAAACTGACGCAGTTTAAATAAATAAAATAATGATTTAAACTATGTTTTACTTCTGATATAAACATTTAGATTAAATATGCCATTCAAATTATGGAGTTAAACACTTAAACATGAAATCATACTGAAAAGTTACATTTTTTTATATTCAAATTCAATCAATAGAAATATTTGTTGTGGATGCTATGCTTTTGAACACTTTTCCTGCTGTGGCGTGCTTTAATGTTTTAACCACAGAGATAATTGCTTATCATGATAATACCAGATTGTCTGAGAAAATAGTTCCGTGCAAATAATGCCCAAGTCCTATCTTTTTCCATTAAAAATATAAATCAATAAAAAATACAATTCGGCAAGTGGAAAAGATTGAGAAAAACTTTCTCTGAAATGTATTTTACACTATTTGATTTATGTAGGCTATTCAAAAACAAGGCAAGGATAGACAACTAGGCCTACTTGATTTGTTAATGTAATGTTTCTTGTACCGTTTATATCATTTGCATATGATTATTCATCCACGTGATAACGTTTAAGTTATCACGTGGATGAATAATCATATGCAAATGATATGTAGATGAGGATCTGCATAGTAAAACTAGGCGTTGTAAGCTCCATATATGGTTATTTCGGGTGGAGACGCATGTACGCACAATCTTCCGCTGACTGGGATTTATAAAGTGAATTCTGCGCAGGTTCTGGCGTACGCACGGTTTTATAAGTCCGAGCCTGCACTTCACGCCGGTCCAGCCGAGCCTGCACTTCACGCCGGTCCAGCCGAGCCTGCACTTCACGCCGGTCCAGCCGAGCCTGCACTTCACGCCGGTCCAACCGAGCCTGCACTTCACGCCGGTCCAGCCGAGCCTGCACTTCACGCCGGTCCAGCCTTTGGACCAGCCTTTGCTAAGATACATCGTTATCGGGAAACCCGGCCCAGGTTTGTGACGCATGCACCTTTACACGGTTAGTTTTTGTCTATGTTTTTTTCCCATTTATATCCCATTATTAATCAGCATATTAAGAACATATTACAATGTTATAATTTTTTTAATTATTTTATAGCTGGCAAGGGAAGACGAAATACTTTTACTAATTTGTTTTGATGAGAGTTTTGATTATAGATTATGTACGTTGTTTGTTTATTACTTTGACCTTGATTCCTGTGAGTGTGAACATATAAAAATTGGCCGTACTGTTCTTTAAAGGGGGGGTGAAATGCTATTTCATGCATACTGAGTTCCCTTACGAGAACGTTCTCTCGTACTGCGTTGCAAACTCCTTTTCTCGAGAATATTGAAGCCTTTATTTTAAAACGCATTGCTGCAGCACAGGCGAGAGCATCAGACTCGCGCGAGCATGCTGATAGGCTGTGCTGTGGGCAACTGCACGAACCAATGGCGGATCGGCAGAGGCGCGCGAACCAATCAGGGCGCTTGGCGCACTGCCAGTGTCAAGCGCGCGAAACTGCACGTGACCGTAGAATATAAATATAGATAAAATCCGCCATTTGACAGATTTAATCTCCTTCAGCTCTCGACTCACCTCGTCGCTGATCTTCTCCGGATAGAAGCCGCTCGTCGTCAAAAGGCCTTCCAGCGGAACAGCTTCGCATTCCGGCATCCGCCAGCTGAGCGTTTCCCTGTGGCATCCGACGAGTATCCTTTTTCTCTATCTCGCATTCTCTAAAAGAGCAAAACCGCTGTTTTTACAGCGCACGGCATTGTTTTTAATGCCGCTCTCCATTTGCGAATCCTGCGGGGTTCCCCTGCATGTGTCTGACAGACACACACAGTGTGCTGCCTGTCTCGGCCCTGAGCACGCCGAGTCAGCTCTCACTAAAGGCGGCTGCCTTCTCTGCGACGGAATGCCTGTTTCGACTCTCCGCTCGAGACTCGCTCTCGCTTCGTCAGTGAGTGATCCTGCCCACCTTCCGTCTTCGGCGCCCCGTGAGCCCCGTAGGAAGAAGCGGCGCGATCAGAGGCGTCCTGAACGCGGTGAGTTCAGCGGATGCACGCCGCGCATTTCTCCACGTGCTTCGCCCACGCCCTCTTCTCCAGTTCTGTTCTCTCAGAGCGACCAACGCCCCTCGCCTGAAGCGGCGTGACTCGTCTCTTTTGGGCGGATCTGCTGAGGATGTGGATGACGCAGTTTCCATGTTTCCTTCAAGTCTTCCAGGCTAAGCTCCTCCGCTCCATGGATGAGTCAGGCCCTGACCCAGACACCTTTAAGGACCTCAGAAGTGCAATGGATTTGGCGCTACGGGCCACAAAGACCACTGCTCAAGCCCTGGGCCGCAACATGGCCAGCCTGGTGGTTTTAGAGCGCCACTTGTGGCTGAATTTAACTGAGATCAGGGACGCAGACAAGACCGCCTTCCTCGATTCTCCAGTTACAGCATCTGGTCTCTTCGGCCCTTCTGTCAGCGGCTTCGCAGAACGCTTCACCGAGGCTCAGAAAGCTTCCAGCGCTATGAAGCACTTTCTACCCAAGCGCTCTAGCTTGGTCCAACGGCGCCCCAAGAGCACGCCGCGACCTGAGAGGGTGGCATCACAGGTCCTCCAGCCCCGCCCAGCGGCTGAGACCAGCCAGCGCCTGAAGCCTACAAAGTGGTTCCCGTTCCCTAAGCGCCAGGGCCCGCGGCCGAAGCTCACGCTCGATCACGAGCCCAAGAAGCCGTCCTAGCCGGCATAAAGAGGGGTCATTGTCCCGCCACGGCCGGACCAGCCCCGAAGATCGCTCGAGTGCTACTCTCAGCCCCCTCTTCAGTTCAGGCGGTTGGAGCAGTTTCAAATGCAGTACATGGGCCCGTCACCTGTCACGCACCCCTGCACACAAACGCTGTTTTAACAGCGACCCACAAAAAGCACAAATCAAGCAAAATTTCTCACTTGCATACATGTCAGTTCGAGCCCCCGACTCTGGGCTTTCCAGATATGATAATGCCTCTGGCTCTGCGGGCTCTAGCTTGGCAAGCTATCCCCGGAGTTTCAGAATGGGTGATGAACATCATAAAGCGCGGTTCCTCGCTTCAGTTCGCCCGCAGACCACCGCGTTTTCGCGCGGTTATACAAACCACGGTAAGGAGCACACTGAGTCATGTCCTCCGCACCGAAGTGTTTAGTCTGCTGGCAAAAGGGGCCATCGAGAAGATCCCCCTTTCTCAGAGCGAGTCAGGTTTTTACAGCCGTTACTTTCTTGTCCCAAAGAAAGACGGCGGCCTGAGACCCATTTTAGATCTCAGACATCTGAACAAGGCTCTCATGTCACGGCCGTTCAGAATGCTCACGACCAGACATATCCTGGCGCAAATTCGCCCAGGCAACTGGTTTTTCTCAGTAGATCTAAAAGACGCTTACTTTCACATTCAAGTGAACCCCCACCACAGGCCATTCTTGAGATTCGCCTTCGTGGGGCAGACATACCAGTACACAGTTCTACCATTTGGACTGGCACTGGCACCTTGTACATTCACGAAGTGCATGGATGCAGCTCTCTCCCCCCTGAGACAGCGGGGCATGCGCATCCTGAACTACCTCGACGACTGGCTCATACTGACTCAGTCAGAGGCGGAGTCACATACTCACAGAGCCTGGCTCCTCAGCCATCTGGAATGTCTAGGGCTCAGGGTCAATTTTTCCAAGAGTATTCTGTTGCCCAGCCAACGTATCACGTTCCTGGGAACAGTTCTCGACTCCGTACTTATGACAGCATGGCCCACACCGGCCTGTGCTCTAACGATTCAGCGGCTCGCTGCATCGTTCTTAGAGGGCTCTCATGTACCCCTCAGAACGTTTCAGAGGATCCTGGGCCTGATGGCCTCTGCATCATCAGTACTCCAACTAGGCCTACTGCGTATGCGTCCTCTTCAGCTGTGGCTAGCACCTCTGGTGCCACCCCACGCCTGGCACTCAGGCCACTTGATTATCAAGGTGGACCAGCGCTGTGTTCAAGCCCTGGCCCCTTGGAAAGACGCCAGCTGGTACCAGCAGGGCGTAAGCATGGGGGTGGTCTCAGAGAGGAGGGTGATTTCAACAGACGCTTCCAACTTGGGTTGGGGAGCTCTGTACGAGGGCAGGCCTGCCTCCGGCCTCTGGTCGAGCTCGGAGAAATGCCTACACATCAACTGCCTCGAAATGAGAGCAGTTTTTCTAGCCCTGAGATCCTTCCTCCCATACCTGGCTGGACACCACGTGTTGGTCCGGACGGACAATATGTCGGTGGTCTCTTACATAAATCGCCAGGGCGGCCTCAGGTCCCACAACCTGTTTGCCATAGCCACACAGCTCCTGCTATGGGCTCACACCAACCTGCGCTCGCTCAGGGCAGCTCACGTGCCAGGCATGTTGAACACAGGAGCAGACATGCTCTCTCGGGGCAGAGTTCCCCCAGAGGAATGGTCTCTCCACCCCCAGACAGTTCTCCTGCTTTGGGAGGTCTTCGGGAAGGCAGAAGTGGATCTTTTCGCCTCAGAAGACAACTGTCACTGCCCAATTTTCTTTTCAAAGAGCAGGGATGCGTTGGCCCACGACTGGCCCAACCTTCCTCTCTATGCGTTTCCTCCGGTCTCGATGCTCCCTCAGGTCATCGAACGGATCAGGAACACGAAAAGCGCAGTTCTCTTAGTAGCTCCTCTCTGGCGAACCCAGATTTGGTGTTTAGCTCGAAACCTCGACCCACACACTTGTGAAGTACCTAAAGTGCTTTCTTTTCTACAAGAGATGTTGGACGCGGGTCGCTCCCCCTCCACTCTCAAGGTGTACGTGGCAGCCATTGCTGCTTATCACGTATTAGAAGCCGGAGCCTCCTTAGGTAAAAGCGACCTTATAGTTCGTTTCCTTAAGGGCGCCAGAAGGCTTAACCCGCCTCGGACACCGTCGGTGCCGGCCTGGGACCTTTCTCTGGTCCTGCGGGCTCTTAGGGGACCCCCCTTTGAACCACTTCAGTCAGCTGATCTTAAGCCCCTCTCCCTGAAAACCGCCCTGCTTTTGGCACTGGCGTCAGTGAAGAGAGTAGGGGACTTGCAGGCGCTTTCTACTGGCGCCTCCTGTCTGGAGTTTGGCCCTAATGACTCCAAGGTCATCCTTAGGCCAAGGCATGGTTATATTCCTAAGGTGCTCTCAACCCCGTTCAGAGCCCAGGTTATTTCTCTGTCAGCTCTTCCCTCCTCTGAAGAGGACAGTGATTCTCTCACGCTTTGCCCCGTCAGAGCTTTGAGAATTTATCTAGAGCGTTCGGCCTCTTTCAGACAGTCTGAACAGCTCTTTGTTTGTTTCGGGGGCCGAACCAAGGGCCTTCCGGTCACTAAGCTCACGCTGTCCAGATGGATAGTTGATGCCATTGCTTTGGCTTTCACCTCACTGGGCCTCTCTTGTCCCATAGGTGTTAGAGCTCACTCCACGAGAGGTGTCGCCTCTTCGTGGGCTTGGTCGAGTGGTGTTCCTATCGAGGACATTTGTGTGGCGGCCGGCTGGTCCGTTCCGTCCACATTTGTGAGATTCTACAACCTGGACGTCCCTGCTCTGCAGGCACGTGTTCTGTCTGTCTAGACCCTGGCTCTGCGGACCCAGACTAGTTTTGGACTCGGACACTTGGATGTTCCTATCAAGAACATATGTGTGGCGGCCGGCTGGTCCGTTCCGTCCGCATTTGTGAGACTTTACAACTTAGATGTCCCTGCTTGCAGACACAAGCTTTTTCCATCTAGACCCTGGCTCTGTGGACCCAGACTAGTTTTGAAATTGGGCACATGTCTGTCACCCTACGTGATACTGGCCCTTGGTCCAGATCTTATTTATTGGATAATCTCTGGGCCCGATGTTCGGTCTCGTTTATCCTGGCTATTCTGTAACTTCCCGGGACTTCTGGTGAGTCAGAGCGGCCAAAAAGATTAATAGCACGGCGTTTTAAATAAGCGTTCCCACAGCGTTTGCAACGCAGTACGAGAGAACGTTCTCGTAAGGGAACGTACTTGGTTACTTACGTAACCTCGGTTCCCTTAGAGATAAGGGAACGAGTACTGTGTTGCCTTGCCGTGCTATTTCTCTTATGTCAGGTGTTTTTCGCTTCAGTCGATTAGACCTGTCAAATGGCGGATTTTCTCTATATTTATATTCTACGGTCACGTGCAGTTTCGCGCGCTTGACACTGGCAGTGCGCCAAGCGCCCTGATTGGTTCGCGCGCCTCTGCCGATCCGCCATTGGTTCGTGCAGTTGCCCACAGCACAGCCTATCAGCACGCTTGCGCGAGTCTGATGCTCTCGCCTGTGCTGCAGCAATGCGTTTTAAAATAAAGGCTTCAATATTCTCGAGAAAAGGAGTTTTCCCACAGCGTTTGCAACGCAGTACTCGTTCCCTTATCTCTAAGGGAACCGAGGTTACGTAAGTAACCAAGTACGTTTTTTACACTGTTAAAGAGTTGGATTCCCATGCTAAACATGGACAAAGTTTCAAAAATGAAATTGTACTTTTGAAGGAGTATTTCTGTGCCAAAAATTGTCCTTCCAGTTTGTCACAAGTTTCGGAAAGTTTTTTTCGAGTATGGGTCTGTCTCACGTAAGATAGGGCGGAATTTCCTTATATGGGTCCTAAGGGCACTTTTCCCATAACAGCGCGGGCGCGCGCATCCGTAGACCAGAAAGAGAAGAGAGCGAAAGCAGTACCTCATCAAAGCGCTCTGCTCGGCCTTGGAAGTCAATGTCACCAAAGAAGTGTGTTTTTGGTTGCCGGGGCAAGAAAACCCTGCATAGATTCCCAAATAACCCAGCGTTAAGGGACCAGGCGTGTTTTTTCAGAGCATCATCAACGGAGCTGTGTAAGACTTTGTTCCCTGCATTTCGACGATGATTGATTTATAAACAAAGCCCAGATTGACGGATTTGCAGATCGTCTAATGCTTAAGGATCGAGCAGTCGCAATAATAAAGGTGAGTAAAACTGATAAAACTGCTTCAGATGTCTCTGTGTTGTTAGTGTGGCACGTTAGCTCACAGCGTTAGCTTCGCCCACACACGGCCATAGACAGTATAACACACGGCCCGCCTCCAGCCGCTCGAATTTTTCCGGAAAAACTCGGTACAGCCTATCTGTCTTTCATAAATATAATAAAACTAAATACTTTTTGGAGATATGAAGGATGCAATAGGGGAGCGCGGGGCACAACCTAACGCGGGGCTAGTTGTAACACGCTTGTTTTAAATACTTCCGCACATGCTTGGATGACGAAACTTTGTGTATTTACTAGTTGCCATATCAACACTATATAGAAAAAAAAATCCGCCAAAATTATATATTTTTTTGGAAGATATCCATAGACATTTATTAAACCATAGCAAAAGTAAATTTCTTACTTAAGAAAAATTTTCCTCTCTATTTTTTGTGTTTATTTAAAATAAGACAAATCTGATATTATTTTAATCTCCAAGATGTTATTTAACAGTTGAGATAGTTCTTTAATGCTTCACTAACTAGCAGAAGACACTCGCCGGGTTTAAATCCCAGTTGTGCATGCGGGGGTGTGTTGTAACACTGCGTTACAATGAGCCCCTATTAGAAATATGCTATTATATTCTATACTTTTATTATTTTTATTGAGAAAACGTGAGAAAAAGGTGAATAAAGACTGAGAGTCAATGTTCAGAAATTACTAATTATTTATTTGTTTTGAACTATGTTGTATAGCTGTGTTTTCCTGTGTTCGTAGTCAAAACTCAAAAATGAGTTTATATTTAATTATGAGAAATTGCCATTATTTTATATGAAAACTTTTTTTAATTGTATTTTATTTAGAAAATATTATAGTTTGTTTTGTATATTTTTTAAATTAGATTAGATAACATTTTAAGCTGCCATATGTCATGTTTCAATGTGCCTCTCACATGTTACAATGTACCCCACCTATGGGGCATGTTGTCACATTTCACTTCCATTCTTTTGTGGTATATTAAGAAAAAAGTATATACTGTATTAATAAAACAAAAACACATAATTGTAGTAGACATGTGGGAAATTAATGTGGGAAAAAATAAATACTCTGAAACATAAGTAGATTTACACAAACTGAGAAAGTCAAAAAGCGTTAGTTTGTGCCCCGCTCTCCCCTACTACTCAAGATTAACAGGAGATTGAGTGAAAATGAGCATTTCACCCCCCCTTTAACATGTAAACCCATGTGTTTTCTCAGTCCAAGGCTAATGTGTTTATGGAAGCTTGTTTACGACACAGAATAAAAAATAAAAAAGGTAACTGAGACTTTTTCTCTCACAATTCCGAGTTTACATCTTTACTTCTTTTTCTTTCAGAATTGCGTGATATAAAGTTGCAATTGCGTGTTATAAAGTCAGAATTGCGAGATGTAAACTCACATTTTTGAGATGAAAAGTCGCAATTAGCTTTTAAAATGTTTTATTCTGTGGTGTAAACAAGCTTCAATAAATATGTGCCATACAAGTACACTGTACAGAAGTAGGTCTATTGTTGGTTTAACCTAAACAAGTAAGTGACCTGGTGGCCTTAAAATTTTGAGTTCATTGAAATAAAAAAATTGAGTTGATACAACAAAGGAGATTGGTTTAATAAAAAGAAACTCAAAATATTGTGTTAGGCCTATCTGAAGCACATTAATTAGTAAATTTGACAAAAGATAAAAAGTTGTGATAACAAGTCATGAAAATATTGTATTGTGTAAATGTGTTGTGTAAAGGTGTCTAAATGTACAATAATAAAAATAGCCTGAGGGCCTGTAATGAATCCGGTTCAGGAGGATATCCAGGTGTGTTTCAGGTTAGTTTGCTCCAACCCTGAGTCTTAGGCACTATAGTGGTTTGGCTTTTAGCGTGTTCATCGCCATAGTAACTCGCGCTCCACGGCTAACCTGGGCTGCGTTCAGCCCCGACAAAACGTTGCACAACGCAAGAGTTGCAACTATGGCAGCTGAGAAGGCTATTCTTTGGCTGCGTTCCAAACCGCATACTCAATGAGTAGGTACTTAATTTCAATAAGTACTTACTTAATGAGCGCTAAAAGAGTAGGTACTTTATAGCCAAATCTCGTTGAGTATGAATGCGAACCGGACATCTGCCATGTTGACGTTATCATGTGACCTACGACGCGTTATCACCACACGCGCAACAACTTAAAAGATTCGAACGGACACGTTTAATTCATTTATCTGTAAATATCTTGATATTGATTAAACTTGCTCATTTTGTGGTCTTTTTAAAAAAACTGCTGCCCATTTATTTTGTGAATACATTTAGGGTTGATTAAGTTCTTTTATTTAACCCTACTAATGTGAACCACCGTTTTATCCTATTTATTTCTATTACGAAATCCTAAAATTGTCATCTCTAAATATGTTGTTAATTTTTTATATCCAAACATTTTCATCCACAAGCAAAAGTGGCTAACTGTTTTATTTTTTCCTCTTTTTCTTGTTGAATTTAACTGTTGTTTCATCCCTCAGGCCTAGCCTATAAATAACAAAAAATGCTTTTTTTAAATGTATTATAATGAATTATTTAAGAAAATATATATTAAGATATTAAACCTTGTAGGTTATTTTTTCCTGTGTAAAAAATCTCATTATGTATGCAAACCCATTATATGTATATATATATATATATATATTTTTTTTTTTTTACAGATCTCATAACATCAGTAACTCGACAGCCCTACCTAGAACGGGTTTCCTCAGCGTTTGTAATGTCTGCACAAAGGGCTGCTGTGTGAAGATTCGCCTTTGGAGGAAAACAGTTGATTTTATACTCGAAAAATTTAACTATCATATACTAAAAATTTATATGACCTCAGAATGAATTGCATTTCTATCCCACCCCAAAACATACAATAATAAAAACGATAAATGTTGACCAATACTTAATTATATGACTTTTTACTGAAAATGATATAATTCAATAAAACAAACAAATTGTAATGTATGTCATGACATAGCTATGCATGATTGAATACACTCTAGATGTGTATATAATGAACATATCTACATTTTCTTTCAAACAATTAAATAAAACATTAATTAAATAATTATATTTTATTTACTGACAGCAATGAGAAATATTAATAAATTAGTAAAAGAATGAATGAAAGTCACCATCACACAATAAACAAATGCATAAGTCAACGCATGAAACAAAGCTTTATTCAAACTACAATCATGTATGTATGTAGACTACAGGCACTGAACCCCACATCCTTCTGCCGTCTCAACACAGCGGTTCCCATTCTGAGGCTTTATTCTGATGAATCAGCTGACCGCCAGAGGTGAGCCGTTCCCTTGTGCCGGAGGTTGTTGCGTGATGTGTTGTGCTTCACAATCTGAGGCAATAAGGGCAGGTGGAGTGATGGAGGGTATCGTAAGAGCAGATGGAGTGACTCGTCCATGGCACCATCTCCAGGATTCAGCTCTGGGCTCCTAAATCCTCAGTGCTCACACCAGCCTGTTGACATTTCAGATCCTACAAAATGCACAAACATAACACAAAAGCAGTCATTTTAACCGCACAATGTCATTTGATTTCAGTATTATTTAGAAGACTAAAACGCTTTTTTTCCACAAATGCCACCATCATCTTTCCTTGCAGGTCCTAGGCTGCTCCAACACAGGAGATCTGCAGCAAATGCACAGAAATCAAGAATCAGAAAGGTGATGTAATAATAGCTCTGTTTGAAATTACAATAATTAAAATAAACTACAACTTAAGATTTAAATAGTTGTTATTCATTTCTGTAGTATACTCACTCAAAGCCTTCACGAGCCACTCTTCACCGGATAAACACACATCTGTTCATCTGACCCTGTAACATCCAGACAAGATCCACATTACTGTGATTTATGAGCTCAACACTACATTTACATGTTGAGGTTGTTTTTACTTTTTATCCAACATAAATGTTCCTCAATTTATCAACTACTAATGGACAAATAAAATAGATAACTTATGTTTAACGTTAGTTACTTTATAGATTTGTTCTACATAATAGCACAAATTTATCACTCAGATGTCTATTTCATGTTGTGATATTTCAAGATTTTCCTGTCAGATGTAAATAGACATTTAAAATAAGCGTCTTTGATGTATGGTTTGTTTATGTAAATCCACTTTAGAGACGTAACTTACGTGTCTTTACTGGAGCTCCCCTGTTAGCTAACGTTATAATAAAACGTACAGCAAAATCACAACTATAGCCTACTATACTGTGTAACGTCTTTACACCTTCAACAATTCAACAGTTTACTCTACAGTAGTTCAACACATGCAATTTTAACAAAAGGAACGTGTTTACTCACATTTGAAAGCGCCCGCGTCGCTGATCTCTACGATGTTTGATAATGACGTATCCTCTCGCGTGGCCTCCTGGGATAGAAGAGTATCCATCAGATGAGCACTCAAAAATCTGGCCGGAAGCAGTAAGCCATCCGGGAACTTCTCGCCTACTCTTTTATGAATACTGATGTTTCGAACGTACTGCTTACACACAATAGAGAATGGAACACCTCAGGGAAGCGTTAGTAGTCCAATTCTGTTTAATATTATGATTAACGACATCTTTACAAAGGTTGATAGGGGCATTGGAAGATCTTTATATGCGGATGATGGAGCAGAGGGCGTAATGTAAAGTATGTGGAAAGATGTTTGCAGAATGCCGTTAAAATGGTAGAAAACTGGGCAAATGAATGGGGCTTTCGGTTTTCAGTAGATAAAACTCAGGTAATTTGTTTTGCAAAAAGGAAAAGTAACCCTACCATTAACATTAGATTGTATGGACAAGAAGTGAAGCAAACAGCAGTTGTGAGGTTTGTGGGTATATGGATGGATTTGAAACTGAATAGTATGCATATCCAGAAGCTGGTTGACAAATGTAAAAAAGCATTAAATATCATGAGGTGTTTAGCAGGAGTTGATTGGGGAGCATGTCGCCAGTCCCTTAAAATAATATATTGTGCTCTAATAAGATCGGCAATAGATTATGGCAGTATGGTATATTGCACTGCATCCAAAACACAGCTCGTAAAAATAGAGGCAATTCAGTCACAAGCTTTGCGAATTTGTTGTGGAGCGTTTAGATCCTCTCCAATAACAGCAGTGCAAGTAGAGATGGGTGTAATGCCTCAAGTAATGCATAGGCTCAAGTTAAAGATGAGGTATTTTATAAGCATAAAGGGACACTCGGACAGTCACCCTGTTAAAATGGTGTTGGAGGATTGTTGGGAATATGGACATAAAAACTTATCAAGTTTTGGATGGAAGGCCAGTGAGGAAGCCCGGAGGATGGGATTAAGTGACTTTAATGTTGCTCCTACTGTGGCTAGGTCAGCAATTCCTCCTTGGCTTTTCCCAATGCCTTTGATTGATATTCAATTGCTTAAAGAAAAGCATAACAATAAAACTGGATTAGGAAATTTAGGTATACAGCAATACATTGATCAAACTTATTATAGTGCAGTTCAAATATACACTGATGGATCAAAAGACCCAGAATTTGGGAAAACAGCAGTAGCGGTATATATTCCACTTTTTAACATTAGAATGTCAAAAAGAATTTCAGATCATATTTCGGTATTCACTGCAGAAATAACAGCAATATGTCTAGCACTTCAGTGGATAGAAGAAATACAACCAACAAGGGTAGTGATTTGTACAGATTCTTTATCTGCTCTAAATAGCTTGGAAAGTGGAACATCATCAGCAAGGCAAGACATGATAAATGAAGTAATGCAGAGTCTTTACAGAACAAGACAGTATGGACTGCTGGTAAATCTTGTATGGGTTCCATCGCATATGGGTGTGAAAGGAAATGAGGAGGCTGATAATCTGGCTAAACAGGCATTAAATCATTCACAAATTGACATTGAAGTGGCATTAAGTAAAACAGAAATTAAAGTGATAATAGCGAAACAAATACAGGAAATTTGGCAGAAGGAATGGAATGAAGGAATAAAAGGTAGACATTTTTACTGCATTCAAGGAAAAGTTGGATCAGAGAGAAGAAGATTCGGAAACAG
Source organism: Leucaspius delineatus (assembly GCA_023718395.1). NCBI lineage: Eukaryota > Metazoa > Chordata > Actinopteri > Cypriniformes > Leuciscidae > Leucaspius > Leucaspius delineatus. The sequence continues at coordinate 3,976,937 of CM043367.1, read as the reverse complement.
GAAAGAGGATGTTTTAGTAACAAGAATGCGTATTGGACATTGTTTATTAAATCAAAGCTTACAAAGAATTGGTAAACATGAGAATGGAAATTGTGAAAAATGTGGGTTAGTTGAAACGATAGAACATGTCCTTTTAGAATGCGAAGCTTATGAAACAGAGCGGTCCCAGTTAAGACATGCTTTAAGAAATGTAGAAATCAATGAGATGACACTTCAGGTCCTACTAGGACAAGGTGCTAAACAATCAAGAGTTTATCATGAGTTATTTATATTTTTAAAGGAAACAGGATTATTTAATAGGATTTGAAACTCCATTATGTGTAAATTTTATATATTTATATAATTTTTTTTTTTAAGGGACAATATGTATCTTTTTAGGTATTTCATTATCTAAAATCAATATTTTTATTCATAAATATGTCCTCAATGGTGTCCAAATACCTCTGCCAATGATCTGACTTATCCTCGTAAACGAAGAATTTATTATCTTTATACATGGGACGGGTAGGTTCACGGAGGAATCCATGTAGTTCCGCCATCTTGAAAAACTATAATAGCAGAGAGGGACAAAAAGTACTAGGCCAACGCGTTTCCACAACGCGTTTTCGTTCAGAGCCCGCGTCACGTGACTGAAACCAGCAGAAGCGGAGGCGCAGAGCAGTGAGGCGCTTGTCACTGCCCCGGCAAGTTTAAAAGGCTGCACTGCACAGTTAATCTTCGTCGAAAAAGTCCAAAATAAGACCGTAAAAGTAAACGTGACCAGAGATTACAAAAACAAGGGTCGGGATAGCTAATGGAGAAAGCTTTCAAAAGAGACGCTGAAGTTGCCTGCTTTCTTCTCGACAGGTAAGTCAATGTTACGGTCTTAATTACAGGCTTTTTTTTTTTTTTTCATTGTTTGGTTGTGTACTTTATTAGCCTATAGGCCTAGACCAGTGTTTCCCAGCGGGGTGACGCCCCAGCAAACATAGAACGTTGGCGCAATTCTAACAACGTTTTAACAACATGGCCAAAAGGTTGCTATAACTACGTTGTGTGGTGCAGGTTGTTACAGCGTTGTCACAATGTTGACATTGAACCACCGTTCAGGGCCATTGCTTAAGGTTGTGCCAACGGTGTCTGGACAACCACTGGACTACATAATGTAGGCTACTCGTCACTGCCCTGAAGCGCGAAAATCAGCCTTTTAAATTCCAACCACCTGTTGTTGGGCTCATTTTTGTTCTCGTTCATCATCGAGCAAGGATACGTGAGTATTGCGTTTAGCCTACCTATCAAACACACAACCTACAACTTTAATTTCTAATGTGATTAATGTAGCATCGCTCGCACTGTTTAGTTTTTCATTTGATTTTTCCGCTATTTAGGGTGTGAACATGAACCGACCCAACTGCAGAAAACTGCGTCTTTTTATTTGACTGCTCTTATGAGGATACTTAACAAAACGGACATTTTGGCATAAGCGAGCAAGAGCGCGCGCACGACAGAGAGAGGGAGCGAGAGACCTTGCATGTGTGTGCCGTGCCTCACGAAGCGCATGTAAAGACCCAAGTCAGTGCGGGCGGGCTTTTATCTATACCATATAGTTTCTTCATATTGCGTTTTTAGAGAATAACACCAAATCAGTAAAATAACAAATATTACATTACGAAATATCTCCATGCTGAGCCTGTTTGTGCACTTCCTGCTTTTCCCTGCTTGAGAATTCCTGTCCAATGAATGGACGACCTTAGCACACGTGTGGTTTTGTTTACACATTTTGGTTCACTTGCAAAAAGAGCAGTGGGAAAGCGAACCGTACCAAACAAAAAAAATCAACATTCTATTTGGTCCGGACCAAAGCAAGTGAACTATCCGACTTTCCTGGTGTGAATACACCCTGAGTCTCAATCGTTTCTTTGCTCCTCTGGATTTGTGGATGTTTCCCGGTGACACCTGCTTTCGGCTACTGTCCGCCATACGGTTTTGTTCATTAAATGTTCTGATTCGTGCGATTCGGTTATGAACGGGGGGGGGGGGGGGGGGGTTCTGATTAATTCGGTTCGAGAGTAGAGATAAAATCCCGAGGCACACACGCACACTAGCGCACACACGCAAGGTCTCTCGCTCCCTCTCTCTGCCGTGCGCGCGCTACGCTTGCGCGCTCTTGCTTCCGGGAGATTTTAACTGATTTGCGGGCATCAGGGAGCCGCTATCAATATGCGGGAGACTCCCGGAACTTCCGGGAGACTTGGGATGTCTGCAATTTGATTATATGCAGTTTTAATAAAGTTGAATTAACGAAACCTTCTGTCATTTTTACTCTTCAAAGTGTAGGCTACACTTGCAGGTGTTGATAGCCCCATTAAATAATAATATAGATAAACAATATAAACGATAAAAAAGTATATAATTATCTAACAAAATGCACCATATAAAAATATTGTCAGAACGTCGTCTCTCAGTTGCTGAATGTCGCGCAACAACGTTGCTACAGCCCTGTCGCGTCTTACATTTCTACGTTGCTACAATGTTGCGAGCACGTAGACAGCGACGTTGCCATAGCAGAAATGCAACGTGCCAGAGACGTTGCCACAACGTAAATGTGTTTGTTGGGGCGGCACCTATAGGGTGCTTCTGGCGAGAGCAGGGGTGCTGTGTAAAAAGTTGTGTAAAAAGCTGTGTAAGACTGTGTTTACCATCAATCTCGGATCGTCGGAAGTCTCTAATAACAACAAATAATGCGTACAAATTTATAATAAAAATGGAAATCATATAGTTTTCGGCGTTGAATTGCGGAGGTTGCGCTTGCTTGTGATCCCGTGCCTTATTCCCAGTGCGTCCACATAAAGCTGCCTATTTTTCATTAATGCGCTTACAGTCAAATACACACGAAAACATTGTCACAACGTCCGTCTTGCCGCGTATTCACATAAACACATCGGTTATGTCCGTGCTGCTGCTGTCAACGCAACGCGTGCGATTCATGTTTTTCAGTTTAACGCGTTAAAAATATTTAACGCAATTAAGCAGCATTTTTTTTCTGTCATCCTTTGGCTAGCGTTACATTATATAATCACGTTCATGCACTTCATGCAAATGCTTCTAACCATGCAAGCGAGAAAATACAAAAGAGAATGCGCTGTCCTGTGATGCTGACACGACGCGCGCCATACTCGACTTCTCTTTCGCGCTTTCGCTTTGAGTATCCTCATGAGAGCAGTCTTAAATTAGTTAAATAAAGTCTTAAATTAACGTTAAGAGTTGTGAGAAAATGTGACGCGTGTGGGATCCACATGTGACAGTGCAGCAGTGACATCAGAATCAAATAACACTTCATTCATAAAAATATGCCATTAAACATTTATTTGAAATATACTGTCTTTATGATGTTTCTACATTAATTTGGAGATTTACTGTGAAATTATTAGGCTACATATAGTAAAAACAAGCTATCTTGTGCAATTATAACAAAATTATCCCAATAATTATCACATTATCCCAATTATTATCCCAATAATTATCCCATACACTGAGTGAGTTAGGTGAGATTTGCAACGGTAATTGAGCAATGTTTATAAATGAATAAAAAGCCTTAATTGAATATGTCATTATGTAAAGTGATCTCTTCAGAAGAAAGTAATGATTTCCTAGATTTTAAATGGACAAAAGAAAATGGCTAAAAAAAATAAAATAATAATAGATAAAAATATCTATGACAGTAGGCCTATAAGTTCTTCCCTGTGGTATTGAAAATTGATACATTTATTTATTTATTGCTGAAGTCATACATAAATGTTTCATTCATTCATTCATTCATCCGTAACATGCATGAACGAAGAAAAAAAAAGAAACAGGAAGAAGAAAATCTTATGGTACCTGTCATTTATTTGTGCACATCAAAAATAAAATAACCCCCCCCCCCCCCCCCCCCCCAGCACATTTCAAGGTATAGTATCAAAGTAGTATTGTGACAACACTAGTGTAGGGTGCCACACATTTTTTTTTTTTTTTCAAAGGGTGCCTTGACTGAAAAAAAGGTTGGGAAACACTGATATGACAGTAGAACATAGTTAAAAGTTAAACAGGCTCTTTGATGAATAGCAGCTATTGAGTAAAGTAGAGAAGGCCCTATAAACAAGGTTGTAAGTTTTGTTTGTTCAAAACTGTAACATTCATTTGTTCGTTGTGTCAAGTTGTAGTTTGTTTGAAATAATAAACCAGTTCACCCGAAGGAAAACTCAATGAAGTGCTATTAGAGGACATCCTGTCATAGCTTTTTGGTACATAATGGCTACCGTAGATGCAACACGCATTTGAAAAAGCGAGGCGCTAGAGAGCACTATTCATTTGATTGCAAAATACAAGTTCACCACTAGATGGGAGAAAATCCCACTTAGTGTCCCTTTAAAGTAACAACATGTAGCTTTTCAACCTTCATAATATATTTCCAAGACCCTTGTGATAGTACATCGACTTACAATAGGTTGAATGAGACGTCTGCCAGAGCCTGACGGGGTCTGTATCGCTTTTACTGGCACTATGTAACTTCGGGGAGCAGGTAGTAACCAGCGCTCAAAAAGAACTACAAAATTCGACTGCTTTACGGCATACGTCACTTTGCCCAACACTTCCTCAAATTCAGCCGTGACAGGCCAACCAGCGCGTTTGTTTTCGTGTGTCTGTTTTCGTCATGGCTGAAGCAGCAGCGAAACGTAAGAAGTCCAAGGTTTTGTCGGAGTAGAGACGGAAGAGGAAAAGGGAGAGTGATAAACGAGGATCAATATTGGTCGAGCGTTTGCTCGCTGGCGTTAGCTTATGGAGGAGGAGTGTTACCAGACCGATGCTGACTTGGCCGTCATGCTGTTGAACTAGTAAGTAAATTGCTTGCATACTATCTTTAGTTTTTCTAATCTGTTGTCTATCTGGTCCTCCATTTATCTTCATGAATCAGCTAGTAGATGAGAGAATTATCAATCTGGTAGCTAGTAAACACTAACATGCTAGTTTTAGATGGTTAGGATGTTATCGCCATCATTCTCGTTCAGATTTGAGCATTGCAATCGACATGCAAATCGCAAATGTTTGAGTTAAAATGTTTAGTCTACTAAACATGTATAAATTATGAAAGGGGGAAGATTAATAATATTATCATTGCCCATATGAAAAAAACCTGCATGCTTCATATACAGTAACCGTAAATCATTTTACGACAGCGGTAATGGACAATTCCGCTTCCAACCTGTAGGGCGACCGCAGGGGAAAAGTTCCATGTTGTTGCTTTAAGAGTAGATCTAGTAGTTTAAACTTCCTTTCCAAATATGCGCTTCACACTCCATTTCAGTAGGTGGCGGGAATGCACCTTTTAAGTTGGTTTGCCAACCGCCATTAAATCCTAGAAGAAGAAGAAGAAGAAGAACGTACTGCTTCCTTCGAGTACTGTTTTCGCCTACTATATAGTAGGAAAGTAGGCATATTCGAACGCACTTAAGTCCGAATCTCGTGATAATTCGTACGTCACCCAGGTAATTCTCGCCTACTCTTTTGGATTCGTACATACTTTTTTGCTCGCCTACTCTTTTTCCCATACTAAATAGTAGGGAAGTATGCGGTTTGGAACGCAGCAACTGTGTTCTTTGTGAGGAATTTTCGGAGCCTGATTAAGTCGGTATAAATATGTGTTTAATACTACAAAATATGTTCGATGTTACAGTTACTGCACTTGCCGCCCAGAACAAAAGAGAACATCCCAATCGAGTGAAAGGATTGCTGAAACTGAAGCACACAACTTGCCTAATTCAGACTAAAACACATCTATTTAGCCCCACAGATACTTTATTTGTAGTTCATACTGTTTTAATACCCTGTATTTTCTTTCTCATTTTTAGGAAAAGCACTTAGTTACCATTGTTTATTTCTATACCAATACACTTGCAATGAAGCTAAAAATATAAACAACTACATCATTTTGTTGATATCCTATATTTTTTTTACAATAAAACTTTCGACAAACATGTCTTCTAATATCCTCAGTTGTTGCGTATACCGAGCTGCATCGAACACATTTGTAAATTACTTTCCTTGAACCCATTGTGCGAGTTCACTTTAATACCCCTTGCTTTATATACATGTTGCTGCTGATTGGACTGCAGTTCTGACACACCCACCAAACAAGAGAAAACGCATCTGAAACCCCATTGCACACCGATGCACGCCGTTTCCAGGAAACATGACGTTCAACCTGGAAACCGTAGTAAAACGTTGCGCACCGTTTTGAACTTGAACATGCCCCCCGGGTCAGGTGATGTGCAGTTTAGAGGGCACAAACCGAACCTGGACCAATCAGCTGTGAGCACAGTGTCACATGTCTGAGTCACTCCACTTGTTTTCTACTCCACATTAAAGGAACACTCCACCGTTTTTTGAAATAGGGCTTATTCATCTTCTTTCCTACATTTAGATAGGTGGGCAAATGTATTTTTGTCTCAGTACAAGCATTGTTTTAGTTTGACAGGATCGGCGCTAGCTTAGCTTAGCATAATGAATGGAATCCTATGTTGCCAGCTAGCATGTCCTGAGTAAAAGTGCTATATAAAAAAAAAACACCACCTAATTACTTCTTGTGGCCTGCGTATTCACAAAGAGTACAAATAGCGATGCAGATTAACACTAGGCGATTTACTAGGCAGATATTGATTTAGGACTATATTAGGGGGAAGCACAGGCGAAGCACTGCTGATGTCACTCCTGAACTCCTAAACTCAGGATCAGAGCCGGAGAGAGTGGATGATCAGCATCACGGTCTCTGCAAACCGGTTGGATTGGTTTGGTTTTGACAACTCGAAACTAATCCTGTAACCCAGAGTTTGTTCAACCACCATCATGGTACAGGCCCCTGGTCTAACCTGTTCATATTCATATCCAGTTGGGAGAAATATTTACTTTTTTGGGGGGTAAATATTGGTAAATTCACATTCTTTTATGACTATTTTGAGTGTTTAGGATTTTTTCTTTTACAACGGCTGCCTCGAAGGAAATTAATAATTGTAAAAAAAAGTACAAGTTTGGGCAAAATGCATTAGTTAATAGTTGTTGCTACTGTAAAATCCTAATGGTGGCATAAAAAAAACAGCTACCACAATTTCACCTTTTTGATCTAGGCTGCATTATTTCCCCCCATTTAAAGCTCAAAGTGTTGTAGTGAGGTGTGAGAACAATAAGGCATATCGCATGTGCTGAGGAATGTGTGAGTGTGAGTGTGTGTGTCCAGCGATTGCTCGGGTGACCTGTCACTCACAGCGCACGCATAAAAAAACACTCGATGGTGTTTTAAGCCCCCAATGGCTCCTTAGAGGCAGCCAGAGCCATAGAGAGAAACTTACTTACTTCCGCATTCCAAAGTTCCTATGGCAGCCTATGGGAGTGTCGCAACTCTTTCTCTCTATGGCTCCTTAGAGGCAGCTAACCAGGCACGTGCACAGGGGGCTTGAGTACCTGCCTTTTTTATTCCTGGAGAGAAAGTGCCCTTTTTCTGGGGTGTTTTTTTTTTTTTTTATAATATATATTTCTGTTTGCGCACAGCCTCCCTGTCAAACTAATATATTTATTGAAGAATACATATAAATATCAGGTCCGTAGTTCTGAAGCGCTCCCTCTCCCCCGATTGTTAAAGGAAATAGTACACTCCGTCTCTACGGTTAGAATCCTGTGAGTTGGTAGTGGAGCAGTAAAGCTAGGTCTAACGGTATGTTGCTTAGGCTAATCCAAAATAATCATTCGGTACATACACAATGAACTAAGCAAAGAGTATTCAAATACAGTATAATTAAGTTACAGGAAAAATATTTAAACGGGAAGACAGCAGGAAATAAGTCTGACTAAGGGAGAATCACGGGGTAAACGGGAGGGTATGTCCAGGTTGGTTACAGCAAGCTACCTAGGCTACAAGTAAGCTAGACTAATTATCAGTGTAAGACTGAAAATATTGGTTGGGGCCTGGTCTATGAGACAAAAGGGCCTTGCTGGCTAATTAGCATTTGACCTCCCCATACAGCCTGACTTCCTCTCCGAAACAACAAAGAACTCACACAAGAACATGGTTTAATGTGAATGTTATCAATAACTTATGTTTTTGGTGTCATTTGAAAGGTCTCAAAGTGAGTGGTACAGATATCTCATATCCAGATAGATAAAATTAAAGGTAATAATAAGGTTTATAGAAGTTTAGAGAAAACTGGGAAAGCCATTTGAGGGTGGTTTTCCCCATCCCCCATATCACCTGGGCAAACAGTATAAAGGAAGGTGTGCTCTGACTTTTAGGGTCTCTTCTTCTTGGCTGGACAGGAATGGGATAGGTGGTCTCTCTCTCTCTCTCTTTCTCTCTTTCTTTCTTTCTTTCTTTCTTTCTTTCTTTCTTTCTTTCTTTCTTTCTTTCTCTCTCTCTCTCTCTCTCTCTCTCTCTCTCTCTCTCTCTCTCTCTCTCTCTCTCTCTCTCTCTCTCTCTCTCTCTCTCTCTCTCTCTCTCTCTCTCTCTCTCTCTCTCTCTCTCTCTCTCTCTCTCTATCAGGTACAAGCTGGGTATATTATTTGGTGTAACCAATGTATAACCATGTCCTAGATATTTGAATTGATTATGGAATTAATCTCTGATATCTGAAACATTAAAATGTTACATTTGATTATTCTAACTGATCTTGATATTGTTCCTTCAATGGTTAAAAGGAATAGTCAAACATTCGCTCATAGTGAGGCACAGATATTATATTATTAAAACCTTTCATTTATGGAGTCAGATGAAATTAACGAGAGAATATATAACTAAATGTCTTGTAAATTTAACCAACCAATACTTCGCATGAGTGAGGACAGAGCATGAGACCTTCCCTGTTTTATCGGTGAACCGGCAATTGGACCAATTTCACGGGCCTTACATCAGCTAAAAAGAGTGCAAACCAAAACAAAGAAATGATTTCAAATCAACTTTATAGTGGTAGTCATGGAGTTATTTAAGCCAATTATGGTTGATTGTCACGATTGATAGTGGTTGGGCTTCACCTACATAACAGAACAGGTATACTGTATGGTGGAAAAATATTTTAGTTAAAGATGGCTGTTTTTGAGTTATTTAACAAAACAATTTGTGGTCAGAACTGCAGTAGTCTTGTCCAGCTCGTTTAAGATGGTTAGCATCTTAATACAAATGTCAAGATGAAAAGTGTGATTTAAAATGATCTAGTAATGTGCGCTTTCTGTGTTTATTTATCTGAATTAAATTCAGTTGTTTATCTAACACACAGACATGGACAGGACAACATCATATCTCTCCAGACCCAAATGACTACAGAGGTGATCGTTGACAATCATCACATCAACAGCACCATGATGGAGCAGGACAAGATCACAGAGTTGCTTAGTATCCACATCACAGATGACCCATCTTGATCTATCGACACCACCAACAGAACCTGGCCAAGAAAGTCCCAAAACCTCTGCACTTCCTCCCAGAGTTAAGGAAGGCTCATCTCCCAAAAATCCATCCTCTTAACTTTCTATAGGGCAATCTTCCTTCCACCCTCACCCTCCAATAACCTAAGGGCAGCTGATTGACATTGCAAATTGAAATTTGCTATGAACATTGGACCCCCACTTACACTGCCTTTGTCATGTCATCCACTTACTCAATAACACTATATTAATTAGGGATGAGTCACGATTTTCAAATATTCGATTAGCTGATTTTATTATAGAATAGGATGTGCGGGATGATTGTCTTTAAAAAATCCCCATGTTTTAGTTGTGGTTATAAGTTGCAATCCTAAATTCACATAAATTTTTTATACATTTAATAAATATATTCTTAATATTTGTTGTTTTTGTTTCTATGTTTGAGCTTATATATCTCAATATTAACTAGATGAACCGCATGGCGGTACAAAATATGACCGCCGCTCAGGCCTGCACTGGCTTTCCACAAAAATAAATGACGTGGAGTAATTTGGCTGTATTGCGTGTTTATCTACAGTATATACCTAAAAAAAGTAGTAGTATGTGCATGTCTGTGTGTGTGTGTGTGTGTGTGTGTATGTGTATCTGTGTGTGTGTATGTGTGTGTGTTTGTGTATGTGTGTCTGTGTGTGTGCGTGTATGTATGCGTGCGTACATGTGTGCGCGTGTGTGTTTGTGTGTGTGTGTCTGTGCATGTGGATGTGTATGGGTGTGTGTCTGTGCGTGTGGATGTCAGTGTGTGTGCATGCTTGCGTTTGTTTGTATTCCTGCATGTGTGTGTGTGTGTGTGTGTGTGTGTGACAGTATCATCATAATAACTGTCTGGTTAATTTTGAGTCTTGAATTGTAAACTCTCAAGGATTGGATTTTTAAATATATATTGGTTGTGTCAATTCAGAATGACTTCTGAGCAGCAACCTTTTTATTTTGGGTATGTCATGTATGCATCACTTGCCAAAATTGGGGCTGATTAGTAAGGGGTTAAACGTATATAAATTAAACGTATGTTTACGTTTTTTAACTTATATTTAAGCGTCACAGGCAGCGCTCCGCTTTATTCATATGCTCTCATTTTATTAATAAAAATAATTTATAGCCTATCCTTGTCTTGTTTTTGAATTAATAAATCAAATAGTGTAAAATACATTTCAGAGAATTTTTTTCTCAATCTTTTCCACTGGCCAAATAGTATTTTTAATTGATTTATATTTTTAAGGGAAACAGATAGACCTTGTTGTGCATTATTTGCACGAAACCATTTTCTCAGACAATCTGCTATTATCATCATGATAAGTTCAAACATTAAAACACAGCATGCCAGAGGAGAAGTGTTCAAAAGCATTGCATCCACAACAAATATTTATATTTATTGAATATAAAAATGTTGTAACTTCTCAGTAATTATTTCATGTAGTTAAAGTGTTTAACACCATTAATGAGAATGGCATATATAATCTAAATGTTTATATCAGAAGTAAAACATGTAGTTTAAATCATTCTTTTATTTATTTAAACTGTTATTGTGAACATGCACAGTATTTATGATTAGGACTCATAATAAAGATTTAAGGTTTACTTCATCTGCCGTTAGATAAGCTGTGCGTCAGTTTCACTATATGGCCCAGCTTTCTGGTCACTGACAAAGATTACATGCCTCCGCTGTAAGCAGGTGTTGTATGGGGTGAGATTTCGGTCACAATTCTGCGCGCGCAAGATCACATTTTGAGCGTGCAAAAGGGCATTTCGCACGCGCGTTAACTGAGTTTTGCGGAGAAATGTTCGTCTCGCAGATAAGAAAATATTGCGAGCGAACGAAAATCAATTTTGCATTTAAAATAAGTATTTGGATGTGCGCGGACGTTCTCTTTCGCGTGTGCAAAGTTTCACTTTCTTGCTCCTTTCATACCAGCCGTGAGCGCTCTCTAAGCGCAGACGGCTCGCTTGCTCAACACAACCCAGCGTTACAATATGCCATAATTCCAGCCAATCAGAGATGAGACTGCTAAATTCTGATTGGCTGGCTTGAAAACCAATCACAAGACTCCCTGCATCACCGACTGTGGAAGAGAACTAGTGCAGTTGAGTTTATTATTTATGAAAAATATTCAAAAACTTCACTGTAATTCACTGTATTGTTGGCAAATTCAGTTCACACATCACTGCTGTCCTGATGGTTATACTACAAGACTTATTTTGTATAAATATTGTTTTGCGTATTTTTTATGATTATTATTTATGAAAAATATTAAAAAACTTCAATGTAATTTACTGTATTGTTGGCAAATTCAGTTGACACATCACTGATGTCCTGATGGTTATACTACAACACTTATTTTGGGAAAAATATATGTTTTAAATTATATATACAATTGTAAATGTATAATTTTTATGATTTTTATGAAAAATATTCAATAACATAACTGTAATTCACTGTATTGTTGCCAAATTCAGTTCACACATCACTGCTGTCCTGATGGTTATACTACAGCACTTATTTGGGGGAAAATATATTTTAAGTTGTATATACAATTGTACATTATGATTTTTTTATGATTTTTATGAAAAATATTCTAATTTACTGTATTGTTGCCAAATTAAGTTCACACATCACTGATGTCCAAAGTTATTGAATATTTTCATAAAAATCATTTAAAAAATCATAAATTTACAATTGTATATACAACTTAATTTTTTTTTTTTTTTCAAAATAAGTGTTGTAGTATAACCTTCAGGACATCAGTGATGTGTGAACTGAATTTGCCAACAATACAGTGAATTACAGTGAAGTTTTTGAATATTTTTCATAAAAATCATAAAAAACTACATTTACAGTACAATTGTATATACAATTTAAAATCTATATTTTTCCCAAAATAAGCGTTGTAGTATAACCATCAGGACAGCAGTGATGTGTGAACTGAATTTGCCAACAATACAGTGAATTACAGTGAAGTTTTTGAATATTTTTCATAAATAATAAACTCAACTGCACTAGTTCTCTTCCGCAGTCGGTGATGCAGGGAGTCTTGTGATTGGTTTTCAAGCCAGCCAATCAGAATTTAGCAGTCTCATCTCTGATTGGCTGGAATTATGGCATATTGTAACGCTGGGTTGTGTTGAGCAAGCGAGCCGTCTGCGCTTAGAGAGCGCTCACGGCTGGTATGAAAGGAGCAAGAAAGTGAAACTTTGCACACGCGAAAGAGAACGTCCGTGCACATCCAAATACTTATTTTAAATGCAAAATTGATTTTCGTTCGCTCGCAATATTTTCTTATCTGCGAGACGAACATTTCTCCGCAAAACTCAGTTCACGCGCGTGCGAAATGCCCTTTTGCACGCTCAAAATGTGATCTTGCGCGCGCAGAATTGTGACCGAAATCTCACCCCATAGTGTTGTGCCGAATTTCGACTCCCTGACAGAATCTGACTCTCCCTCGCGTGCATGCGCAATGACGTCAGTGCGACTGTTTTATTTTTCGTCTGTTTGTGTTACTTAATAAAGTTTGGTGTCTTTTTTATTTTATTTTTTACAGATGTTTATCATCAGTGTTTTCCAGAAAACGTTGCGAAAACTGATCACTGGCATACAGGACATATGTTTAAGTGCACTAAACTTACCAAGTCAGATATGAAATGTTAATATTTAACATGTATTCCCATTGTGCACTGTTTAGACAGTCGGTTAATAACCTCCATGTGCAATAAGTTCTACTTAATTATGCACATAGATTATTCTTAGATATACTCTGCCAGTACATTTATTTAAATCAAACCCCAGAATTATTTTCCTGTCCAAAGTACATGTAAGGAAATTATCATACTTCCCTCATTTTTCAGGTTTGCAAAATCAAAGACACATGAAACTCATGCTGGGGTTACACCTCTTACTATATGGATGCTAAAATAATTTCTCTGTTTTACACTTGATATTGTATTGTGATAGGCACTTTCAGTTTTTATTATTATTATTTGCTCAATGAAAATGTTATTTTTGTTAGCAGTTGGTCCCCCTTTTATGTACATGTGTCACAGTAGCCTAAATTAATAATTTTTATTGTACACTGAAAAAAATAATTCATTGGATTTACTCAATTGAATAGTGGACATTGGTTGCACACAAATTTTATGTTTTGGTAGCCACTAACACAATAGTGTTCCACCAACACAGATTATTCATGTTAAAACAACACAGACGATTCACGTTCAAACAACACAGACTATTCACGTTCAAACAAAACAGATGAACACAGACTATTCATGTTCAGTTAACAAAGTAAATTATACTAAACATAAATTAATAAATCTTTCAGTGCATGAACCAATCTTAAATGCTAAGTGTACACACTCTTTCAACCATAGCATTTATTAGCTGAATCAGTCCACAACCTAACCAAATGCTCCACTCTTCTCCACAATGGTAACCCTCTGTAATTTAAATGGTTCTAAAAATTTGAATGTAATTGAACATTAAACACAATTACACTCTATCAAGTCTTTCCCTTTTCTAATTTTCTCAAAAACACATAAAATAACACTTAATTTCAACATTTATTCTCTCTTAATTCAGCCATATGCAAAGCATGCTGGGAACTAACAAGCACCGCCCAGTTTCAGTTAATGCAACATAAATCATTCATGTAATCCAACACAAATGGATTAAGTAAACTTAAATTTTACCTATATTTAAGCAGATTGAACACAATCAAATTAAGTATGAACAAAATGTAAAGCAATTGTGTTGCTTAAGCTCATTTTAATCAAGTAATTTGAACAAGCAGCAAAAATCATTTTTTTCAGTGTATGTGCAACAGTGATGCGCGGGTTGATCCGAAATGAGCGGGTGCCTGCGGTCACCCGCGGTTATGAGTCATCCAAAAATATTTTTAATGATATTCGAGTCGCGGTCGGTCGGGTCGTTTGAAATAAAGATGCCAATTAAACCTTTGTAATTTATATAGTACTAGAGAGCATATGAGCGGAGTGGAGCGGTGAGAATCTCCGCTCATCATCGCTCAACGCAGTTTGCTCCGCGCTCCACTCAAATCGCCCCCCCCCCGCTCGCAAAAAAGGAAAAAAAAATTCTACATGTATATCACTTTTAGCTTAGACCACAGCCTTACCTCCTAAAGAATTAATGAGCAACAACAACATTTTTCAAATTGAAATGTTTTATTTCAAATTACAAATTAGATGTAAGAAGGAATATACCCTACGTACACAAAGTCCTGTAAAATTAAACGAATAAATGGGCCTAATAATATAAATAACAATTATATAAACAAAAATATAGCCTACATAAAAATTTTAAAAGTAAATTTATTAGGCCAGAATTTTGATAAGTGAACTTTTGCGCAACGCGCACAATTACAAAATGGGCGTATATCCATTGTACACACAAACTGCTGTAAAATAAAACGAATAAATGGGCCTAATAATATAGGCTAAATAAAATTTATATAAACAAAAAAAAAAAAAAAAAAAAAAAAAAAATATATATATATATATATATATATATATATATATATATATATATATATATATATATATATATATATATATATATATACATACATAAACGTTTTAAAAGTAGGCTAAATTAGCCTAACTATTAGGCCAACATTCTTATAACTGAACTTTTGCGCAGCGCGCAGGATTAAAATTTAAATGGGCTTGTATCAATTGTTTGAATATTACGCTATATTTAATTTACACTTTGTTACAGGTTACCGTATTCAATTTGCTAACCTTTTGCTTTCTTCCCAGCGTGTTCACATCACACTGCATGTTTAGAGAGATGTGTCTTTTTAGATTCCAAAAGTAATCTTTACTGACTGGAATGATGTCTCCACATTCGTTTTCTTCTACCACATTATAGCCTACACCTGTGACTTCTTATTTTCCTTTTTGAAGTAGCCTACATTTTGAACTCCATTATTGAGCCGAGTTTTGACTGGAAATAGAATCCATCTTGCAGTCATCAACAGTAGACTGAGTCAGGCTTGACTGAGCATGCTTTAGAATCGTGGTGTGCGCGGAGCGAAATTGGAGCAGGAAATAGGTCGACGCTCCGTCCTTTTTGACACTCCGTCCGGGTCAGGAAGCGGGTCGGGTACAATATTTTCTACTTTTTTTTTGCGGTCCGAGTTGTGGGCGGGTTAGTTGAAAACGTCGGTCGGGTGCGGGTTGTTTATACATTGACCCGCGCATCACTGATGTGCAAAGTTGGTGTCTTTTGAATTGTGGTCTCCAATGAGCTGGTCAAAAAAAGTTGGAGAAAAATAACTTAAATGAGATTACAGAAACTACTTTCTAACTACTGCTCTACTGCTCAACCCTTGAAAATAAATACATTTATTTAATACAAGCGGGAGACAAGTAGTTGGTATCAAATAATCAAATAATTAAATAATCAAAATCAGAATCACTTTAATTGCCAAGTACCTTGGGTTTGCATGTACAATGAATTTGTCTTTGTGTACTGTTTCCAATAGTAGCAGAGAATCAAGGGATGATATCAATAATAATAATAGGTGGTCAGTTTCAATAAGGCGCATAATTGTGTGTGTTACAGTAATGTAATACATTGGAGGGGGAGTGTGGTTTTGGCAGGTGCTGCTTAAATCTACATAAAAGACTTGTGCTTTTCTGCAGAGGATCCTCCATGGACAAAGGTGTCATCAGAATGAGTTTCATGTGTTCTCTCTTGCAAAGCTGACATTGGAGGTGGAGTATCAATTCGGCAGGTGCTGTGTTTAAAAATGATAGTGATTTTATGTGTCACTGCATAAATACATATGGTTATAATTTATTTACTTTTCTATTAAATGCCAAATTACAAATAATACACATGACAATAGTCTAACACATATACAAATGTAGTCAACAACAAATAGTAAAATAATACAGTATAAAATAATAGCCGACAAGTAAAAGAAAGAGAGAAACAAATAAAATGATAAACAGAAAAAGGAACGTATGAGATCATCATATAAATAGCATAAAAGCTTCACATAGAGACCTAGTGCATTTTGTTTTACTATTTATTGAATCCAAGTAGGCCTAGTAACTCAATATAATTTGTCATATCTATTTGAAATAGGCTAACAAAAAGTTGGGTTTTCCTTTAGCCAATTTTTGTTTATGATATTCCCCCATAATCAAACAAAGATTAACAATAAAGGGCACATTTGGTGGTAATATTTGTATATCAAAATAAACGAATACATATTATTCTATTTATTATTATTATTATATTATATGTACATAACATATTATGCCTAAGCATTACGAGCAGTAATTGTAATTGACCGCCGCGTCTAGTTCAGTGACGTCATGCGCGTGTACGCGAGGGCAGTCAGATTCTGGCAGGGACAGGGAGGGAGGGAGTCAGGTAATGGAGAGAATGGTAACTGATAGATTGACTTATCATTTGGAAAAAATGAATTGGTTCTCTTCTTATCAAAGTGGGTTTAGGTGTGGAAGAGGGACTATGGATCCAATAGTATTTTTAGAAGATGAAATAAGAAAGGCATTTATAAATAAGGAAAGTGTTATTGCTGTTTTCTTTGATATAGAAAAGGCATATGATATGTTGTGGAAAGAGGGGTTACTAATAAAGTTACAGAAGATGAGTATAAAAGGAAGAATGTATAATTGGATTAAAGAGTTTTTAATTGGAAGAAGTATTAGAGTAAAGGTGGGTGGAGCTATATCTTCAAGTGGACTAGTTGATAATGGTACACCTCAGGGCAGTGTAATAAGTCCACTTTTATTTATTATTATGATTAATGATGTTTTTTTAAGGATTGATAGAAGTATGGGGAAATCATTGTTTGCTGATGATGGTGCTATCTGGTTTAGAGGAAAGAATATAGAGTATAACATAAAGAAAATGCAATGTGCGCTAAATGAAGTAGAAAAGTGGTCAGGGGAAAATGGTTTTAAGTTTTCAGTGGAAAAGACAAAAATAATAGTTTTTACTAAAATGAGGAGGAATATGGATGTTAAGTTAAAATTATACAAAAAAGAATTAGAGCGTGTAAGTACAGTAAGATTTCTAGGAGTTTGGTTTGATACTAGATTAACTTGGAAAGAGCATATTGAGAAAATGGTGGGAAGATGTAAGCGAGTTGTGAATGTAATGAGATGTATTTCAGGTCAGGAATGGGGAGCAGATAGATTGGCTTTAAAAACTATATATATATCTATGATAAGATCTATAATGGATTATGGTTGTATTGTATATGGTTCTGCAAATAAATCTCATTTAGTTAAAATAGAAAGAATTCAATCTCAAGCATTAAGAATTTGCTGCGGAGCATATCCAACTTCTCCAGTTTCGGCTCTTCAGGTAGAGATGGGTGAAATGCCCTTGCAGATAAGAAGACAGCAATTAATGGCATCTTATTGGGCAAATTTGAGAGGACAGAGAGAGGATCATCCAACAAGGAAGGTAATGAGTCCTAGCTGGGAACATGAGAAGAAAGAGGGTAATAGTTTTGGATGGAGTGTGGGGGAATTAGTTCGAGATATGAGATTGGAGGAGGCTGGATATGCTCCAATAATTCCTTTATCTCCAGTACCATTATGGGTTATGCCCCAACCAGAAGTAGATTTAAGTTTATTAGAAAAAAGACAAAAGGAAGGTTCATATGAAACAGAAGTATATAATGTAAGGGAGTATATTGGGTCAAGATATGGGGAGTATATGCACATTTTTACAGATGCATCAAAAGATTCAAAAACTGATCATGTGGGTTCTGCATTCATTATTCCAAAGGTTAAAGTGTATAAGAATAAAAGGATATCAGATTGTTTATCGGTGTATACTGGAGAGATGTTTGCAATAATTATGGCAATAAGGTGGATTAGGGAAGTTAAAATATCCAAGGCAGTAGTATGTTCAGATTGTAGTTCAGCTCTAATAAGTTTGAAGGAGATGAAGTCAGAAACAAGACAGGATATGGTAATAGAGATAATTCAAGAATTATATTCAATCAAACAAGCTAGTTTAGAAGTACAGTTTTTGTGGGTTCCAGCACATGTTGGGCTGAGAGGTAATGAGGAGGCTGATGCATTAGCAAAAAAGGCAATAGAACGAGATATAGTAGATATACCGATTTTATTTAGTAGATCAGAAATTAAGTCAATTATTAAAAAAAATATTCTGAAAATATGGCAGCAATATTGGGATAATGAAATAAAAGGTAGACATATGCATCAAATAGAGCCAATAGTGGGTAAAGGAAGAGTATCAGGTAGGTGTAGGTATGAGGAGAATATGATTACAAGATTAAGATTGGGACATACAAGTTTGAATAGTACATTGCATTTAATAGGTAAGAGTCCAACAGGTTTATGTGAGGCATGTGAAGTTAGTGAAACAGTTGAGCATGTAGTAATGCACTGTAGGAGATATAATGTTGAAAGGAAAGAGTTGAAGGAGGAATTAAATAATATAGGAGTTAAGTTCACTATTCAAAATGTATTAAAGTCAGATAGGAGTATAATAAATCTAATGGTAGAATATTTGGGAAATACTGGGTTAAATAAGCGCATTTAAATAAGGTTTTTTTTTTTTTTTTCTTCTACCTGTCATGGGGGCTGAGAGTAGACGGAGGAGCTGAACACGCAGCGCCGGATGAAACTCTATGAAGCCTCTGTGCGGGTAAATAGAGGTTATAGTTGTGTCAATGGTCCATTTCCTAGATAGGTGGCGGTAATGCACATATCTGTCTGCGATCCGCCGTAAAAAAACAAGAAGAAGAAGAAGAAGAAGAAGAGGGAGGGAGTCGAAATTCGGCACTCGCTGCCTGGAAGGCGCCTGTGAGGGTTTAAAACACCATGGCTAAACCAGCGCAGCAGGGCGGAGTTTATTCCCGGCCTGACCGGTCTCTTTCTCGGGTTCGTGTCGAGCTCAACCGGGCCACAGGAGTCGGTTGTGTGAACTTCAAGACTTTTAACGCGCTTTTGAAAGAAAGTGAGTTTATAATGCTTTGTTCGAGGGCTAGTTAGCTAAGCTACATCCGTAGCTGTAATGTAACTGTGAGGATCAGCTGTTAGCCGCGCTGCTACTTTAAAAGTTACTTTTACTGCTAAAACTCGCTTGTAACTCTCCAAGTGTGTGTTCTAGGGCGGAATGGATGTGATGTACGCGGTTTAAAGCGGCACTTTCTAACCTTTCGTCGATGGGGTTTTATCTCAAGTGCGTCTTTTGTCAAACTAAAACTGTGAGGCGAAAAAAACGTTTATTTTTAAGTTGTTGATTTTTGTTGTTTTCTCGATTTAACGACGTGTTGTGAACAAATAAGCCTAAACGTGAGATAACTATTATTGTAAAGGGTTTAAATAGAAACTCCTCAAAGTAAAACTTGCGAGTCCTTTCAAACTTTCCTCTAAATTACAGTCATGTCTAAACAAATGCAACTTCTAAAATGAATGCAAACTTCTAAACGTATGCAAATTGTGCCGGAGTTTATGCTGGATTTAGTGCGTAAATCATTTTACAAATTTACAAATTAGACGTTGTGCAGTTGTTATATATATGTAAAATATTTCATTTTGGATGTGTTTATTGTGATTATATTGGCTGGTTTTATAAAAGTTTATACAATTGAAAGGATATCTTTGCTTGGTGCATTTGGAAACAAAGCTTGTCTATTTCTAAATGTAATCGCGTGCATCGGTGATGATTATACTGTCCGTGTGTTGAAAAAAACTTAGATTAAACACACTCGCAACAGACACACCCCAGAGCGGAGGCGTTATAGCGTTGCCAGCGACACTGAGCGGAGTTTTGCACCGTGAGAGTTGCTGCCAGTATCCAGACGCGTTGTGACGCGGATGGTGGCGGCTTATGTGGTGGTGCTGCTGCGGCGGCTGCTGCGGCGCATCGAGCTCTTGCGCCGGCTTCTCACGGGCTGCGAGAGCCGCTACCAGAGCCACGCGGTGGAGCGGCAGGAGATGGAGCGGCAGCAGACCTTCGCGCTGCACCAGCGGTGCCTGCAGACCAAGGCCAAGCGGTCGAGAAAGCACCGGCAGCCCGCGGCAGCGAGCGCGGAGCCCGCGGGGCACAGAGGCACCAGCGCCGGGGGAGGCGCGGAGGAGCCTGGGGAGCAGAGCAGGAACAACTCGCTGATCGCGGTAAGAGTGAGTGTGTGTGTGTGTGTGTGTGAGGTTCCTGTGGGTCACATGACTAGGGTTCAAATCTCATATGTGACCCTGGATCACAAAACCAGTCACATGTGTCAATTTCTTTAAATTGAGATTTGTATATCATCTGAAAGCTGATTAAATAATCTTTCCATTGATGTGTGGTTTGTTAGGATAGGACAATATTGGGCTGAGATGCAACTATTGAACATCTGGAATCTAAACATTGAGAAAATCTCCTTTACAGTTGGTCATGTTCACGATTGTGCTGCATTCACTCACAAAAATACATGTTTTATATATTTACGGTAGGAAATGTACAAAATATCCAGTAGCAGTTTTAACATTAAGTGACATGGCATCTGACGCACAGAAGCCAATGGCACATGTCACTATGCGTATTGGCACATCCGGTGGCACATCCGGTCTTCATTGGCATGTGCCAGTGGATAGTGGCATGTGTCACTGACATTATTTGGCATGTGCCAGTGGTGGATAGTGGCATGTGTCACTGCACTGTCTGACATCGCAACACACACTGACACTGACATGTCACCTGACTGACACCGAGTCGCGGAACATCACCGTGTTGCGACACCTCCAGTAGTGACTAAAAGATTAATCAAACACCTATAGCCTACTGACGTAATTGTGGCACAAAATCCTAAATAAATAGTCTAATTTTGTGATTTTTAAAATATCAATTAAACGAATTAAAGTGCATTAATATTTTTTCAAACGTGTTATTTGTGTCACGTCTTTATTTGATTGGTATGTGTCACTGAATGTTTTGTAATACCAGAGCTACTTTACGATGTCTATCTCGCAAAGTCACAAACTGCCCATTCTAGGAAAGACACGAAAAAAATCTATCATGGGTCACTACGAATACAGTCGCGTCCGTTACTGTAAACCTTTATTTTTGCGTGATGCTGCACAGACGCACGCCAGTAGGTGTCAGTATAAGTGAGTGTAACACTGGCCAGCGCATCTGTGGCTTTAGGCTAATATTTCAAAAATAATTGTATCGAATTATGTATGTAGGCTACACATTAACTTAGCGATGTTATAAATCATATTTTTTGACAGCATAAAGCAAATTGTTATGCAAGTGGCATGACGCAATCCATTGGCACATATCACGTTTTAGTGACACATGCCAATATCCACTGGTGGTACATGCCAGTTGGCCTGTGTCACTAAAACTGACATGTCTCTTTATCTTGTGGCACCTCCAGTAGTGACACCTGCAGCTGTCTGCCAGAGTATAATGTAGATTATGTAACATATGCACATAGTTAATTTGTACAACAATTTTTTTTTTATTTATTGAATAATTCCATAAAATTAAGGTAGGTCCTGTTTGTTGAATTTTTAAAATGCACTGAGCACTTTTTTGCACTTGTATAAATAGAGAATATTGCTAGTTTTTTACACTTTTTGGAAGGACTTGAAATATAAGCCACAGATAAGAATCTTGCGCTGGCCAGTGTTACACTCACTTATACTGACACCTACTGGCGTGCGTCTGTGCAGCATCACGCAAAAATAAAGGTTTACAGTAACGGACGCGACTGTATTCGTAGTGACCCATGATAGATTTTTTTCGTGTCTTTCCTAGAATGGGCAGTTTGTGACTTTGCGAGATAGACATCGTAAAGTAGCTCTGGTATTACAAAACCTTCAGTGGCACATACCAATCAAATAAAGACGTGACACAAATAACACGTTTGAAAAAATATTAATGCACTTTAATTCGTTTAATTGATATTTTAAAAATCACAAAATTAGACTATTTATTTAGGATTTTGTGCCACAATTACGTCAGTAGGCTATAGGTGTTTGATTAATCTTTTAGTCACTACTGGAGGTGTCGCAACACGGTGATGTTCCGCGACTCGGTGTCAGTCAGGTGACATGTCAGTGTCAGTGTGTGTTGCGATGTCAGACAGTGCAGTGACACATGCCACTATCCACCACTGGCACATGCCAATAATGTCAGTGACACATGCCACTATCCACTGGCACATGCCAATGAAGACCGGATGTGCCACTGGATGTGCCAATACGCATAGTGACATGTGCCATTGGCTTCTGTGCGTCAGATGCCATGTCACTTAATGTTAAAACCGCCTCTCAAAATATCTTCATGGAACATGATCTTTACTGAATATCCTCATGATTTTTGGCACAAAATAAAAATTGATAATTTTGACCCATACACTGTATTGTTGGCTATCGCCACAGATAAACCCGTGCGACTCGAGACTGGTTTCGTGATCCAGGGTCACGTATGGCTTGATTTAGACACTAACTTCTTGAGCTTTACTACGTCTAGGAGGACATGTGAAGTGCTGATCAGTGGCATCAGTCTTACTTCTTAGCATTAAATTAGACCAGTCTCAGTTTCTATGTCACTGACTTAAAACAATTGTGAACTCAACTAACTAAAAAATGTGATGACTAACTCGTAAGACCAGTCTTAGCAGTTTCAGCATCTGGCATCAGGTGCAGGGCATCTGCAGGTGTGTGTGTGTGTGTGTGTTGGCACTGGCAGCAACAGGCGCTGAGGTCATGTGACCCTGACACCAGCACGCGCCCTGCACACGTTTCATGTGCACAGAGTGTGTGTGACACAGATGTTGTGAGAGATCAGGGAATGATCACCCAGGCGCGCTGGAAGCTGTTTCATGGAGGGGGGGCTGGGAGGTGGGTTGGAAAATATGGTCATTATGTTGTGGCCAACGACAAGACATGAAATTTTTCTGTACTGTATAGGCCTTATTCGCAAACACCGGAAGTAGCTAACCGCGGCCATATTGTTGACATGACATCTGTCCTGCCCCAGCCGCACGCAGGTTTGAGTTGAGGGGAGCAGTAGCTTAATGGCCGGAATCAAGAGAAGATAAGCTTGATTGGTGTGGACCCATATCAAATAGACCCAATAGACACTTTTCACACGCTCTCACGCCATACATCCATTTTCTCGCAAAGCAAAGAGGGCACGGAGACCGACAGACTACACAGAGCAGGTTACTTATGATATAAAAAATCTCAGCTATCATTTTCTGTCACTTTTATTACGAAATTCAAACAATGAATACCGTTTTGGCGCTTGTAAATGTGACGCGACAGATCCCTAGCGGCACGTGAACCGATCAGCTAGCTAATAGTAAGCACGAACACTGTTGAAAGATACAGTACAACTTACCGAAATGTATATTCCTCATACATAATATCGACCAACCAATCAAACAAACAAAGGGTTCAATAAAACTGCTGGAGAACAATTATGTCACATAACATTGAAGTTACCTCAGGAAAGCCATTTGATGACCATAATATAGGCTATAGTTAGTTGGCTATGGTTAGTGTACTATATTATATATTTATATTTATTATATGTTTACTTATATCATTAAATAAAGTTATAATAAAAACGCATTATATCTCTCTGTATGTTTACAGCATTAGGTGAGTTGTTTTTTTCTTGAGAATTTTTCTATCTTGTGTAGCTTACCTATTATTTATTCAAATGAGTCAATATTAAATCAAATCACAATAATTGAATTGAAATAATAATAAAAAAGCGTAGCTTACCAGAAATTGTACCATATAAACATTGTAACATGTCACTAAACCTAATAAAATTCAGTTTAGTTGCTAAAATGTTTAGACAATCACAATACACTTATTGTGATGCAATTTATTATTTTATTTTTTACATCCCCATGTGGTAAAATGATGGGAACAGACTTTGCTGTGGGGAGTTTAGAGTATTTATCCTAGCTAGCCACATTCACGTTTTCTGACAGTCGGTATCTCATATAAACTTCGGGGTTCTTATTGCTGTTGTTAGAACAGCCGTGTATTACACAACACACCATTCCGCTGTTTAATAAAAAAATAATACAGCGATAATACCATGGATAATACCGATGCTGCCTCGCTTGTCAATTGACAGACTGACAGTTGCCGTAGCTTCTATGTCAACAACATGGCCGCCGCGAACATTGATGACGTAGATCGAATAAGAACTATGTGTTGTAGCCATTAAAGAAAACATTTAGTTTCATATTTATGTTTAAAGCTACACTGTGTAACTTTTTTAGTTGATTCTTAGCAAAAAACACTTAGTTCTTTCAACAATATATGTGCTCATTAATGTATATTTACTTATTTCAAGTAATAAAGTATTCTCGTAAGTTTATAATCTGCCATTGAAAGTACATACGGGTGAGGGGTTCGAATGCCGGTCGCCATGTTGCCCCTCCATCTTGAAACTACATTAGCCAAAGAGGGACATACAAGCTTCGCCTTTCGCGTTTCTACACACAGTGGCACCGTGACGAATGTGAGAGGGAGATTACTCGCGACTGCTAATTGCAATTCCTCCAAGCTTGTAGTCATCAATAATTAAACTTCTAATCACCTAATTAAATGAAACATGGGGAAAAAGGAACAGAAAATAGCACTATATTAAAATAATATTAAACACAAATATATCAATGTATTATTATTTTTCAATAATCAATCAACATAATCAATGTAAGATTTTTTTTCCCCACTTTTTTACTAATTATCAAAATAAAATATAGTCAAAAGCTATTATTACCAGAGCATGTGATCAGAGCAGGTCATTTTACCATTGTTGCCCAGCATGACTATACCAGCTCACCAAACAGGGGCCCGTTCTTCGTACGTCGCTAACTCAGTTAGCTGGATTTGATTGTTGGCGATTTGGCATGATCTTGGATTGTTTGGTTCTTCGACGCTCATCCTGGACTGGCTGTCATAGCAACAGGTGCGCAATCTCAAACCTGCTCGCGAGCTTATTTCATGTTAACAGGATTAGACTGTGCATGGCTTCATAAGCGGACCTGATACGCGAGCACAGCGCGATAGTGCACTTTCTGATATATATATTTTTTCTCGTGACTCGTGAGATTGTCGTTTACATTATTAATTTGTTGGAAACGCACATTTATTTTCGACTTGTCGGAGTCGGGCTTTAACTACAGCACAAACTGTTTGCATTGCCCTAAGATTATTTGCAAGTGGCTCTTTCCTTTACACTATTGGAGATGCGGAGAACTTGATGGAAAGTGCTGTTTTATTTTATTTTTTTTGTGTCATTTCCAAGCCACTTAAGACCCAATGTTGTAAAGCAGTTTTTTTTTTTTTTAGGCTTTCATAATTTTTTATGAAGATCATGCAATCATGACCATGCCGATTACAGTAGCCTATCACTCTTCACTAACGTGACACGCTTCACTAACGTGATTGGTACCATAGACTATAGACCAGGGGTGTCAAACTCATTTTCACTGAGGGCCACTTCAGCATTATGGCTGCCCTCAAAGTAGAGCCCGACCGATATGGATTTTTGGGCGCCGATACCGATAAAAAAAAAAGCCAGATACCGATATATCGGCCGATATTATTTATGTGTATATTATAATACAGTAGCAATATTATTTATGTGTATTATAGTACAGTAAGTTTGGACACACTTTACAATTGGTGTGTACAAACTTTTGATGGGTACTAGAGCCCGACCGATAAAGGATTTTGAAGGCCGATACCGGTACAAATATTTGTTGGTTTTAAAATCCGATATTCCGATATATCGGACGATATTTTTTATTTTTTTTCAGAAAAGCACAACAAAACATTAACAAATTTCCCTAACATTAGTTATTTGTAGTTATTTATGAGTTTTAACTAAAATAATATGATAATGCATTTTAAAAAGAAACTTGTTTCTTGTATTGTCACAACAGAACAGAGGAACATCAAAATATATTAAAGTTCTGATAAATAAAATGTATAAAAATACAAACTTAAGATTTTTTTTTAAGACTAAACGTTTAGTCCTTTGAACAAAAACAACAATTTCACATTCAAATTGACAACAAATTCAAATTGTCATAATTTACTCTCTCAAGTTGTTTTTTTCTTCTGTTGAAAAGTTATTTGGATGAATGTGGGTAACCAAACAGTTGATGTACCCCAGTGACTTCCATAGTATATTTTTCTCCTTTGGAAGTCAATGGGGACCAGCTACTGTTTGGTTACCCACATTCTTCAAACTATTAATATTAGAAAAATATTAGAAGGAAATTAATACAGTTGGAACAACATTAGAGTGCCTGTAAATAATGAGATCATTTTTATTATTGGGTGAACTATCCCTTTAACCCTTTGATGCGCAAGCTATGGAAACCCCTTCTAATGCACAACATGGGTCTAAAAAGACCCGTATTCATTTCCTATGTTATTTCATGCATTGCTGGACTTTTTTTTTTTTCTAATCTTTTGAGATCAATTTATTTAAGCATTTAATATTCCATGATCTATAAATTCCATGATTTATAAATATTAAAAATGTATTGTTTTCAATTACCAAAAAATATTATTTTAATTTTCTCTAGGTTTTGTGTTACTCTATCAAATTTACTTATCAAGCATGATAAAACAAAAGAATAAAGATAACATTTTGTCAAATTAATCATTTTAGCAGTCATTTAGACAACACATTTAACACTTGAAATATTAATTTGCCACTTTCTCTAACATAGCAATCACCAAAGGTGTAAAGTCCAGGTTCAGAAAGTAAAAGTCCTCCTCAGTATTTTGTTCCAATCACCTGAATTAGCCTAATTGCACCACTTAATTAGCAGTTTTTCAGCCAGTAGGTAGAACTAATTAGTGAAATCAGCTGTCTGAGGTCATGGGTGGAATAAACATATGGCAGGACTTTTACTTTCTGACCCCTGGACTATACACCTCTGGCATTCACATATCACAGATAACTGATAACAATAACATTGAACTGTGTAACTGTATTGAATTGTGGTGAATGTGATCAAATAAAAGAAAATACAACAAACAAAATAAAATCACTGGTACAGCGGCATCTCAAATTGCCATCTTAGTGCTTACATGCCTCACAAATGACACCTAAACTCTTAAAACATTGAATCATTTCAGTATATGAAGGATTATGAACTGTTAGGCCTTCTACATGTAAATAAGCTTTAAAATACAATCTTTTTTTTAGTGTAGCTAACATTAGCTAGCTAGAATATGTCACCAGCTAGCTAGCTAATAGTATTGGACATGTTTCTCCTTCTCACAAGTCATTTCTCACTAGGATTACAAGGTCAAGGTAACCATAGCCTAATATTCAAATATGTCCATCTTTTACAAAATATAAAATATTTTCTGTGGTTAAAATAAAATAAGACTTGCATCAAATATACAAAAGCAGCCGTGTTGAGTTGTGAAATGTGTGGCAGGTGAATAGTATTCTGCAGTAAATGTTCCTACTTGCAAAAATGTGCAAATATCAAAGGTTTCTATATGGGTCATTTTTGACCCATGTATGTAAAATTGATGTAGAAATAAAAAAAAACTGTGTTTGTTTATAAAGTAAGAAAGGAAACATTAACATAATGATTTGTGGAAATCAAAACAAGATATTTAATGAATACCTGGAATAATAATAATAAAAAAACATATCTTTTAAAGATTTAGCAAAGAAACACTCAGCCATCACTGAAATAACATAGGAAATGAATACGGGTCTTTTTAGACCCATGTATGTAAAAAAAATGTAGAAATACAAAAACTGTGTTTGTTTATAAAGTAAGAAAGGAAACATAAACATAATGATTTGTGGAAATCAAAAACAAGATATTTAATGAATACCTGGAATAACAAATGATAAAATACATATATTTTAAAGATTCAGCAAAGAAACACTCAGCCATCACTGAAATAGCATAGGAAATGAATACGGGTCTTTTTGGACCCATGTTGCGCATTAGAAGGGTTGCGATACAAAAACGATTTTTATTCGAAAAGAAAGAAATGAAAAATTTAAATTAGGATTTTTAATGATCTAAAACAAGTTAATTGAGGAATACCTGGATTACTGAATGATGAAATTAATTTCTTGCAAAGATATAGAAAATGAAAACTCAGTCGGGTCTTTTTAGACCCATGTTGTGCATCAAAGGGTTAAGGAAAAGCGGCAATGTGTTTACAACTGCTACTGTCTCTTTAAGAGCTGAGCACGACACGTCTAATGTACACGCATTTGACAAGCAGATTTTCTCTCAATTTTGCCTTCACTTTAGACAACCGACTTTGTTTATGTAAATCTTGTGTGTATTTAACAGTATTAGCACAATAATACTCGAAAGATAACTTAGTCCAGTATCCAGGCGCTGGTAGAAAGGCTTTTAGTGCATGTGAGCTTCACATGTACGCGCTGAGAAACGCACACGTTAGAAGAACAGCGCATCGGCATTTAAAATTAAATGTTTAACCGACAAAGCATTAAAGCACATGCACATTATGAACTTTTGTGAACTGCAGTGTTAACATTTTATGTGAATATAGCCTACGTCGCGTTGTTCCGCTTCACTCTCGGCTTATTTAACCGCAGCAAAACTGGACATGAGTCACGAATTTTGTCATCCTTATTTGAGTTAAGAGAACTGATAGGGATGTTCTTTTAATTGTTATTCAAGCAATGTATGTCTCGTGAGTTGTGACCAACTCACCATGAACACACCATGAACACATCTCACTCGCGGTTCTCTCTGCCCGACTCGGGCTGGATCAACAGGTTGCTGAATGTGTGGCGCGTTATACACGAGTGTTGCCAACAGGGACGGTGTAGAGTGCCCTCTGGTGGACAAACTATACAACGCCAACACTCATAACATGGTTGAAGGGTGTTTCGTCCGTTTTTATTTTATTTTTGAAAAAAATCATTTATCGGCCGTTATAAATGCCGATAGTTTTGAAAATGCCTAATATCGGCCGATAATATCGGCCTGCCGATATATCGGTCGGGCTCTACCTCAAAGGGCCGGTTGTAACTGTAAGACTTTTAAAATGTTAATATACTGTCTCTTTATTTGATTGTTATTTATTTAAGTTACAAATATTGTATATGCATTTGCAGGGGTGTTTCTAGGTTTTCATCAGGGGATGACCCCGAAACATCAGGGGCTGGGTAATAATGATTTGATACAGAGAATAATGTATACTGTACATATGAAGGGGCAAACTGGCTCAAAAATTCAGCCTTGGCACTGTAGCCACACCAGCACACATTACCACACAGTCATGCGTATTGAAATGTGAGGTAGTTAGGGGGGTTCAGGGACATGCTCCCCCGATAAAATTTGGATTTCTCGGACCTACATATGTGCATTTTAAGGTGTTTAAAGGCCAAAAAATTTGGATAACAGCTTTAGAAGCATGTCAGTGGGCAGCAGCATAAATTATTTGTCAAGATATTTCAGATTTTATTACAGATTCTTAAACATGAGAATGAGGATACATGTTGCAATGAATGATCCACACTACAAAATGGAAATGCAGAATGTTTCTGCTTATTGTTGACAATACACAATCACATATTCCAAACAGGAATGGCCTTAAATGAGAAATCTTTCAAGGATTATTTTGCATAGATGTTACATTTCAATCAAAAACCAGTGCAATCTTTTTGTGTCCAGAGGCAAATGAGCAATTTATATTAGCATTAAAGATTGGTTTCAGCAACTTGTTTCTTTCCTGAGTTAATCAATGTTTTTTGCACTAATCAGTTTAAAGTTCAATTGTTCACCCCTAAAGACAGTCACTTGTCGCCACCTACTGGCTTAATGATGCAAGTGGCGCAAACACAGACAAGCGGAGTGATACAAATGGTGAAAAGGCTAATGATGTAGGTTCAGTACCTATATTAAAATAATATAAAATATCAATATATTATTCTTCAATCATTTCTATGCAGCAGAATCAGATTTAACAGATTTATTTTTTGACCAATTTTCAAAATTAAGTATAGTCCTACAAAGCTATTTTGAGCATGAGCAGAGCAGGGAGAGATTTGTGTAATTTTACCAGTGTTGCCCACGGCTATACACACCATGTTACAGCACAGTAGTGCTATTGCAAAAAGTCCAGAGAAATTTCATGTCGGCACGTTTTTTTTTAGCAGACTTTGCCTTTCCGGTGAGTGAGAGCAGAGCTCGCAACACAAACACAAACACACACACACACACACACACACACACACACATACACACATACACACACACACACACACACACGGAAGTTGCTTGCGGAACATTGAGCAGAACGCGCTGTGAACACGGAGCGGAGAGCACAGCGCGCACACACAGTGGAACACGCTTCGAAGTTATGCATCTTCGGAAGAGGACTCGCACGCAAAGTCATAAAACACGCTGAGCCAGAGTCAAGCCATCGCCGAACACGGAGGGGTGCGGCGGCTTTTTAGTATCTTTTGGCCAAAAACCGGAAATGTTATTTTCGGAGGAAAATTTTCGGCAGCCTAATTTCATTGCATCCCTAATTTTAAGACACCCATATGCTCTCGCGGGCCGTATAAAATAATGTGGCGGGCCGGAATAGGCCCGCAAGCCTTGAGTTTGACACATGTGCTATAGACCATAGACTGCCATCAAGGCCTCAATGAAGGGGGTTATGTGAACAGAAAGGGGGTTCACAATGTAAAATTCCAGATTAGTAATATTATATCAAATTAAAAAAAGGCATTTGACTAAAATCTTCCATATCACAAATGTGAAAGCAAAATGGCCAGGATCTGTGCATGACTTAAGCATTTTCAGAGATTCACATTTATGCACATTATTTGAAAGTGGTAAGGAAAGTTCCACAATTAAATATCAAGCTCACTGTATTACACACACTTATGCTGATCCTAACAGAACTGCATTTCTTCATAGGTGATTATGACATGTTCCTGCAGACAGGTGTTTCATGACCCCATTCCCTGACCCAAACCTGTTACAATGCAGCTCTAGCCAGGACAAGGGCACACAATGAAATGAACTTTGGCTAACTAAAGGGAAGATTTCAGTGTCTGAGAAGTCTGAGGGTTGCACACCTGACAGTACCCAGGGGGCAAAACACCTGTTTTTTAGGAAATCAGACATGGGCTGCTGTAAAAGGTTGTCATATAAAAATGAAATATATGATGTCTGAGGATCACAACCTGGGTGGCCAACCCGGTCAACAAGCTGCTGGAAACTTGTAATTAGGGTCAAAACAATGTTACCTCAAATTCGGCTTTAACTCCCAGAATCACCCAAACATGCTAAAACGGTTTAATTATATTCATGAATCGTGAGCCATATCTCCCTGATACTTTATGCTAGAAACAAACTGAGCACACCTTTAGAAAGAGTGGAAGATAAGCTTTCATCTGATGCCTTGATTGTACATGTAATTAGAATATAAGAGTTAACAATGCCTCTTAATTCATAGGTAGGCAAAAAAAAAAGAAAAAAATATTGAACATTCCATTTGTAATCGGTAGCATTCTTTTCCCTTTGTTGTTGTTCAAATAAACAAATTACCATGTGAAGTTAACTTTTACTAGATGAAGACATATTTTGATCATTTTCACTAACCAGACAGTCCTCATGGCCCATAACACATTTAGAGGGAATTCAATTTCAAGCCTATAATAGCCTGTCAATTCAAACAAGATCCAAGAAAGAATCTATCCATCATAACCCGACCCCTAAACCTACCCGTCTCTCTCTCACACACACACACACACACACACACACACACACACACACACACACACTAACCCGACCCCTAAACCTACCCATCTCTCTCTCTCACACACACACACACACACACTAACCCGACCCCTAAACCTACCCGTCTCTCTCTCTCTCTCTCTCTCTCTCTCTCTCTCTCTCTCTCTCTCTCTCTCTCTCTCTCTCTCTCTCTCACACACACACACACACACACACACACACACACACACACACACACACACACACACACACACACACACACACACACACACACACACACACACACACACACACACACACACACACACACACACACACACACACACTAACCCGACCCCTAAACCTACCCGTCTCTCTCTCTCTCTCACACACACACACACACACACACACACACACACACACACACACACACACACACACACACACACACACACACACACACACTAACCCGACCCCTAAACCTACCCGTCTCTCTCTCTCTCACACACACACACACTAACCCGACCCCTAAACTAATGACTGCTATCAGATGAAGATGCGCTGCTTACGTCCTCCTCTGTTTACATGTGCGTAGTGATATTGGCTTGATTTCGGCTGTGACCTACTTACATTTTCGATGCTGATTGGTTGAAAATCGAGCTCAACCGTTTTATACGTCTCAATACGCAGTCAATATAGTGCGCCAATAAATACACTTTTCTCATTAACTGCAGGATAATGCGTGGAGAACTTTTTTCTTGGATACCTTTTATTAACGTTGAACATATTGAGCAAAAGAAAAAGTAGTGCCCCGTTTGTCGG
The DNA here is from genome assembly GCA_023718395.1 of Leucaspius delineatus. Lineage (NCBI taxonomy): Eukaryota > Metazoa > Chordata > Actinopteri > Cypriniformes > Leuciscidae > Leucaspius > Leucaspius delineatus. Next base: position 3,943,884 of record CM043367.1, on the reverse strand, counting down.
AACGAAACCCTATTTCTAGGCCTCTTTTAGGCTACCGACAGCGGCCTAAGAGTCCTATAGTGACTCGAGACTGGGCTCTTTAGAGCTAGTGAACTACCCAGAACACTCATGTTTTCTTCAGCACTGTAAGTGCAGCAGTGTGTGTACGGTGTGTGTGAAGCTGAGGGCTGGCAGAAGCGTCTCATTCTCTCTCGTCCAGCCAGCTTGTGCTGTAAACGATTTTATTTCTGTGTGATTAATGTACATTTTGCGAAACGAAACTGGCCGCCGCGAGTGCTTTGTGGAGGTGAACTGAGTCATAGACGCGCGAGCTGGTCGAGCACATCCCTTAGTTTAAACAGACATCAGTGGAAAGTTTCTTCAGTCGGATGTCAATGGCAACGAAATTAAACGAGGCATGTAGCTTTAGCTTATTATTAACGTTAACCCTCTGGGGTCTGGGGTGTTTTTGGGGTCCTTGAGATGTTCTGACATGCCCTGACATTTGTGCTTTTTTCAGTTGCTTATAAACATATTAATGGCAAAGGTGTAAATTCACTCTATATAGCACAAACAGGACTTCCATAATATGTGAGCCACATGTATGTACATGTTTTCATTTTTGAGAGAATAATGTTTATGCATGGTTATCGAAAAAACTAAAAATTAAAGTTTCTGAAATAAGGCCACAAAACACATACTAAATATGTGGCAATAAGACTTTTGACTAATGGATGTCATCGCCTAGTGTTTTTTCTTCAAAATGATATGAAAATCACTCTGCCTAATCATTCACATAAAACGATACATTGATTTTAGTTTTGTGAAACACTTTTAGTTTGGAAAGCCAATATGCGGATGGGGCGTAAACGCTCCAACAGCATCATGCATATTTAGTAGTTCACACCTGGTGAGACTACGTCCCTGCATACTTAATGAGCCATTCATTCAGGTGTGTCACCTATAGCTAACATAAATATACAAGCTTCATAAAAATGATCATTCTAGGAGAAAATTTCAGATGGCATTTAGAGACTTTTGCATCTGAACTCTTCATATATACACACACATATATATATGCATGCACATACATACTTTATAATCTTTTCAAAACTAGTCAACGTCTTTCAAAACTAAAGTATACATTTTATCATACGTATTTCAAAGTAAAGGATTCATTAGTTAGTTGATGACTTTATTTTTGACAAAACACATACAGTATATATTCCTCATCTCAGTATAGCAATAGAGTTTGCTAAAAGCTGTTCATTCAATACAGCAGTATTTGAAAATCGATCATATTTTGTAAAATTACATTTATTTGCATTTATGTCAAAACCTAGACACTTTTAAACATCAAAAGGACATTTATTAATATGTATTCGTGTCAAAATGACAAATAAACAGATTTTCCTATTCAATTTTGCAAGGAAACGCTTCCAAGACGCTTGCGTGTGGCGTGAAAAATAGGCGTTGGTTCTATTTCTAGCATGCACGTGTTTTCCACGCGGCTCGTGCCGCGCCTGAGACGCTCGTCTCACACAGGCAGTGTGCAAACTCTAAACTGTTAACATGGGAGCCGAAATAAAAACGGACACGCCACGCAGCTGAGACGCTTACGCCACGCATCCAGTGTGTCACCGGCCTTATCCAGCTGATGTGGGCGTTTCACAGGTTTGTTTGGATCGCCTCACATTCGCGTTTGAATAGCGCGGTCTCCGTAGGCGGAGTCACATTAAAACTTAATTAGCTGAGATGAGAACGACTGACATCTCTCTCTTTACATACATATTATATAAACTGTGAATATTTTGTTTTTTATAAAAATTACCTCATTTTAAAGAAGAGAATTCAAGCTTCATGCCTGTGTGTCTGTATGCCTGTTTGACTGGGTATTCGCTGAGTTACAGTTCATTTTCGGACGCGTTTCAGAATTGACTTCACTGACGGAGAGTAGGCAGAACTCGCATCATGTTTATTTTTCTTTATTTGGCGAAAAGCACAACACTTTGTTTTTATTATGAGCATACACAAAAAAAATACACACTAAACAGGATCGATTGATGTATAACACAAGCATATAAGATAAAAATTTATATATTTTTTTATTTATTTTTTTGCACTCATACGGAAAAAAACGAGCCTATCGCACCGGCGCGATAGCCGACCTCAGGGGGTTAACGGACGAGAGAGAGAGACAGAGAGCGCACTACTGTTGAATGCTCTTGATTGCTGATCGTTCACTCGCACATGTTATTTGGATGAAAACTAAATCGTATATGTAAGTAAAGTAAACCATGAACTGTTACCTGACTGAACTATAACGAGTGGTTCCCTACATTATTACAGCACGTGTGCAGGTCAAGAAGTTTCATGAACGCAAACATCCGAAGCGCCAGCGTCTCAGCGCGCGAATACTGAATTAAATTGTCTTTCACGTCTTGCGCTTGTACGGACGAATTCACACACAACTATGTAATAACGCCCATCTTGGCGAGTATCCTATAGTAAACAGAGTCGGTTATATCTCAAATGAACGTAGCATGTTCACATGCGTTCGGTCTTAAAGGGGCAGCAGTTTGATAAACCTGCTTCTGTGTTTTAATATTAATCAAACAAAGGACAAAGAAATACTCACTGCTCTTGACTAAATAGGCTACCCTTTTCAACTTTACAAAAATATCCATCTATATATAATTCATACAGTAATGAATATGCTTTTTTCACATTTGATTACTTTATTCAAATTTCTGTACCTGTTAGATCTACCCGAAAAAAACTCTAAAACCACTGTTTATTTCAATTGTAGCCTTTCTTTGTTCTATATTGTATATATTTGTCCTATTTGTAATTTGATTGTTTGTTTTTATTTTGTTACTGGCTGCTTGTTTTAAATTCACATTAATTAGGCTGCTAGTTTTTGTTGTAGTATCAAAATTGGATTAACCCTTGTATGGTGTTCGGGTCTGTTGGACCCGTTTTCATTTTTTATCAAAAGAAAAATGATACAATTAATTATTTTTTCAAACTGAGACTCATTGGCCTTGGCTCATTTTCTGTGAGGAATATATATCAGAACACATTTTCAATGAAAACACACTGTACACCCCCCCCCCCCCCACACACACACACACACATTTATATTACACACAGGATGTTCGGGTCCACTGGACCCGAATTGTAGGCCCTGTGTACCTTTACTCTGTCCTCCTCCTGTCAGGGCCTGCTGTTAGTGTGTGTATGTTCTTGTATATGGTTTGAGGACACAAATGTGTATAATGACATGGGTATTACAACGTAAACATGGTTTATGACGACATCTGTGTCCTCATACTAAAACATACTAAATGGTGTTTTGTGAAATTCAAAAAATGGCAAAAGTTTTCTGTGATTGGTAGGTTTAGTGGTAGGGTTAGTGTAGGGGGATAGATTATACAGTTTGTACATTAGAAATAACATTACGCCTATGGAGAGTGACCGTACACCACATATCCAAGTGAGTGTGTGTGCGTGTGCGTGTGTGTGTGTGTGGGGGGGGTGTTTCGTGTGTGTTGTGTGTGTAGGTGTGTGTGTGTGTGTGTGTGTGCGTGCATGCGTGTGAGAGAGAGATTGTGTGTAAGTGTGCAAGAGTGCAAGAGTGAGTTTTGTGTTTCTACTCCTGCCATTCCCACACAAGGTTGCAATTCTTAAATGTGATCTAACAAAGGTAAAGAGAAAATATTAACCATATATGCTGTTTATATTGCTTGTAATTGGGATGAAGTAAACATCTGTTGAGTATTTTAACATAACATTTTTGATTGTGTTAAATTAAAAACCCAAAAACGCAGCGGGTCCACCAGACCCACGAACACTGGCTGAGTAACAAAAATATGAACACCACACAAGGGTTAAATAATTGATATTTCACTGGTTTTGACAAACATCTGAACCGCTGACCCGATCCTCAGCACTGAGCCCTGCTGAAGCAGCTCTTAATATGTGCTGTGCTATTAAATGAAAGATAGAGCAATAGAACGAACAGTGGCAGTAACAGAAGCTCATACAATGCATTTTAGCAGGCTTAATTAAGCATGAAAATAACTGAAAGAAATATATATATATTTGATGAACAAATTAAGCCAACTAATATGATTTTATAATCTTTTGGTTTATCTACTAATACATTTAAAAATTACAAATGCAGTGAAAATTCAGGTATCGGTTACGTTATCGGCGAGTACCAAAAATTACAGTATCGGACTCGTTCTGCAAAAAGTGGTATCGGGGCATCCCTAACAAATTGATTCAATATGATCAGTGCATCACTTATTAGTGTAAAGCTGTGGTAAAGCATCAATGCTTGGGTTTTAAAGCTTTAAGTAAGCAACACAAATGCCAGTAAACGGTCGCTCTTATCGTGTGTGTTTTGCGATCTCGCTGTTTCCAGTGAATTCTTTCTGATAGTTTTCTGATTAATCTTCCATTTGTTGGTGAATGTGTGTGTGTGATGTTCCAGAGACGCGTGTTACGGGTGTGTTTTAGTGCGGCTCTGGAGCTTCTGGCCCGACAGTGGAAACAGTGTGTTTTGGGCTTCTGCTTCTACAGCACACCGGACCCTCGCCCCCACACACCTCCTATAGCCTGGTCATGTGCCGTTTATTCGGGACACTTAAGAGTTTGTGAAATATTCCTATAACTTACTCAACCTCTTGTTCAAAGTCCAAAAAAAAATTGACTATATTTGACTTTATTTTTTTATATTTTTTTAGAGATGCACCCATATGAAAATTTTGGGTGATAACCAATAATTCCTTATACATGAAAGCTGATAACCGATATATTGGCCGATAAATCTGATTACAAATTTTTGAGAGCCTGATTATAAAAACAACAATCTCACCATTAAAATCCATGTGCCAAACACACAATATATATGTAAATAAATAATAATTAAATAAATACACACACATCCATATATATATTTAAGGAAAATGTGTTATTTATATATAAAATATTTATATATAATATAAATATATAAACACAGTATATACATGCAAATATTTCTTAAATGTATAAATGCATGTGTGTGTATTTATATAGAAAATAATTATATACCGTACACAGACATATATTATGTAAACACAAACTTTTATTTTGGATGCGATTAATCACGATTAATTGTTTGACAGCCCTAATTATAATTTTGTGTAGTCTATATGACAGACTTGCACTGAACTTTATTTTCCTTTTTTGAAGTGATTTCCCAATCATATTTCAAGCACTTCAAACCATCATGTTGAACAGGGTGCATCTGAAGTGTCTCAGCTGAAGGAAATAATACATTATTTATCAGCTTTAATATATCGGCCAAATCTTCTTATCGGGCCGATAACGGAAACATTAAAAATTAACATATATCGGCCTGAAAGCGATATGGTGGCTGATATATTGTGCATTCCTAAACTTGTTATCCTTCAGTTGAGCACAAGACACACTTTCCATACAACGGGTAAAAGGTAAATTGCCCGAAATGCCATGGAAGAAAGAAAATCACATGATTCGTAACCGTGTGAGGGCCAAGTGTCGACCGCAGATGTGTTGATGTAGACGCATATATATGATATATATATATATATATGTATATGTATATGTCCTATTGTTTGTAATTTGTTTCTTTGTTCCTGTTTTTGCATTGATTGTACATTATGATTGCAGTCAGCTTAAAGGGCATTAGTTATATAATATTGGGACTAAAATGGGAAGAAAAAGTAAACAAATTAGGATTTTTTTCATTATTTAATTTTTGTTTTGTTATTAAATGGTCTACCGCAGTCAAATAAGAAAAGTAGCACAAACCAGTAAACTACAATCAAATCTATGCATATATCGAATTTCATTTTAAATTGAATCGTGAGGTAGCAAAATATTCCCACCCCTACTTGGCACAATCCATTTTTAAGGATTGAAAAACTCACTTTGACATATAATGCAAGTTATATAATATTGATTTACAAAGATAAAAAAAAAACAAATCTGGAGGATAAAGTTAATTTTGAACTGTAATCAAACTGACTGGAACTACCTGTGCATTAAACGGTTTTACTGCACACCTTCCAGCCAATCAGAATCGAGTATTTAAAGCGCCCATGGTATAAATTAAGTTAAAGTTTAGTAAAAAGTTCTTGTGTTCAAGAGTTTACTCTTGTCACGACCGGCTCAATGTGGCAAATGAAATGGAGGACGTAGTGAATTGGTTTGCAAAAAATAAACATTTATTAACATGAATAGAGAAATATATAAAACAAGAAAGCATGGTCATCTGCAGAGGCGAACCAACACTGTGTGGGGGCCCCAGGCAAAATTAATCAATGAGGCCCTTTTTTAATATATATGTATTTTATATATGTTTTATACACTACGTGCGAGCGTGTGCGGTAGGCTAGTCGAGATGGCCATGCCTAAAGGACAGTGAGATGTATCATCAGGTTACTGTGGTAATATATAATATATACACTTTAGAATAGATTTGTTTTGTTAATACATCTTAATACATCTACACAAAACATCTAAAAGAGCATTTGTTTAATTTTTACAACGTGTTTTTTAATTAATTAAAATTTTTAAAAAAAATTAATTAACGAAAGGTCAATCTTCATCTTTATAACAGAAGATGCAATTCAACAATCTTCAAGATACAGTAAATCTTCTAACGTGTAACAGATTGTCACCTTAAAACAGTAATTTAAATTACGTGGTGGAACAATGCTAAATAGAAATATATAGTTAACATCTTAATTTAATCTTATTTATTTTTTTAGTTAATAATTAAATTGTTTTTTAAAACTATTAGTATTTTTTTCTACTAATACTAATAGCACGTTTATATTAATTTCTGCTAAATACTGGGTGAATGGAGGAATACATGCTGCGCCCAAGCGCATGCATAAATCTCGCCGCAAAAGCAGGCTAAATATGTCTTACATAACGAGGCATTTTAATTTATTCTAAATTAGTGATTTCGACCTCCTCGAGCTTTTATTTTGGCACTTCCAGTTACCGGCATTTTAAATTTGCATAGTTAAATATTTAGTTTCACTCGTAACATTTAGGTTCAACATTTAGATTTAGATTCAGATTTAACATTTAGATTTAACATTTAGATTTAGATTCAGCATTTAAATTTAACATTTAGGTGTAACATTTAATATTTAGATTAAACTATTTAAAATATCTCTAAGTTGACAAATATTGTTGTAAATGTGCTAAAAAGTGACATACCAAAAATTCATACCAGTTTTTTAAACATTGTTTGAAGCTAAATGTGACAAAATGTTGCTGTTTTTTTCAGCGTGCTGCAAACATATCTTCATTCATTTCTGCTGTAAAGTGCATGTGCCTTTAGAAAGAAATTCATCTTTCATACCATACGGATTACATAATCAGATGATAATTGCTTTCCATTCAAATTTTTTCGTTTAAAAGTGGACATATCAAGCATAGGCTATATCATGTATGTATACCCTACGCCGTGTTTCTGTTTATTTTTGAGACACGCTCCAGTTCACGGAGACCACGAAAGCGCGCCCTGATTGTTTATTTTATTTTACGAAAGCACAACGTTTACTTGTTATTGTGAGTTTAGTAGTTAGAGTCAAGTAAAAGTAGTTGCGACTGATGCATCATTCTTTTCTGTATGGACAAAAATATAGTATTTTTTTAGTCATTTCCACTGTTTATAGCAAAATGCAAGTAATCGCGTTGCCGCCTCATGCAGTGCCCTGCCAGACGGATAAGTCCTCTTCGTGTTTAACAAATCGAATCATGGATTTTCTACATACCCGCGAATCGCTGCTCCGGTTTGAAAAAGGCGGCTGAGGCGAGACGGTAAAAGCATAACCAGCGTAACGAGAAAGGGGCCCCATTAAGGGGGATGCAGAGCTGTCGCTGCGGCTTTATATTAACATTCCTGATTATTTGAATGATCAGCCCTCGGGGGGCCCCCTTAAAATGTGGGGCCCCAGGCAATTGCCTGGCTTGCCTGCCCTATTGCGGCGCCTCTGGTCATCTGTAATGTCTGTCAGTGTATGAACCACAGAAAACAAAATACTAAACCAAAGCAAGTTTAACCTAAAACCAGAGCTCCACTCGAACTCAGTGACCCGGAGAAAGCCCTCTCCTCAACAATAGCCAGCCTAGACTTCAGTAGCGGGATGAACAGGTGGAGATCTATGGGGGTAAATTGATGCCTAAAACATTGAAAATGGACAGACTAAAAGTCACAAATAGATATTACAACTTGTAAACACAAAACACAATCTACAAATAGATAAAAAATCCGCAAACAAAGTCCTCATGATCTGCAAATGTAAAACAAGATTTACAAATAGATACAAAGTCCTCAAACAAACTCTTTGTGATCCACAAATATAAAGCATGATCTACAAAAAGATTAAAAATCCACAAATAAACATATCCTGATTCACAAATCGAAATCAGTGACTTGTACTTGAAAACCAGAATTTAAATGAATTTAAAGTGACTTGTTTGCAGGTGAAGATCATGTTCTGTTTGTAGATTGTGTCACATTTGTTTTCAGAATTCTGACACTATTGTTTCGCTGTTGTGACAAAATAATGCCATAATCATTGAAAATGAAGAGACTATGAGTCAAAAATGCATATTACAATTTGTAAACACAAAACACAATCTGTAAATAGATTCCAAATCTGCAAACAAACTCGTCATGATCCGCAAATGTAAAACAATATCTACAGATAGATAAAAAATCCACAAACAGACTCTTCATGACATACAAATATAAAATGCAATCTACAAATAGATTTAAAATCCGCAAACAAACTCTTTATGATTCACAAATAGAAATCAGTGACTTGTACTTGACTACCAGAATTTGAATGAATGCAAAGTGATTTGTCTGCGCATGAGGATCATTATTTGTTTGTAGATTGTGTTGCATTTGTTTTCAGAATTTTGGCACAACTGTTTCGCTGTTTTTTCCATTAAAAAATCTACAAATGCCCTCCTCAAAATTTGCAAACAAACACAGTCTAACTTGTATTTTCAAACCACTGTAAAAAGACATTCTTACACATTCTGTGCAAAGCTCAGCATGCAAGTGTTGGATCTGTGTTTGCAGATCACAGGGCATTCACAGATCCCTCTACACGCGTTTGCAGATCACAGGGCATTCACAGATCCCTCTACACGCGTTTGCAGATCACAGGGCATTCACAGATCCCTCTACAAGCGTTTGCAGATCACAGGGCATTCACAGATCCCTCTACACGCGTTTGCAGATCACAGGGCATTCACAGATCCCTCTGCACACGTTTGCAGATCACAGGGCATTCACAGATCCCTCTACACGCGTTTGCAGATCACAGGGCATTCACAGATCCCTCTGCACACGTTTGCAGATCACAGGGCATTCACAGATCCCTCTACACGCGTTTGCAGATCACAGGGCATTCACAGATCCCTCTACAAGCGTTTGCAGATCACAGGGCATTCACAGATCCCTCTGCACACGTTTGCAGATCACAGGGCATTCACAGATCCCTCTACACACGTTTGCAGATCACAGGGCATTCACAGATCCCTCTACAAGCGTTTGCAGATCACAGGGCATTCACAGATCCCTCTGCACGCGTTTGCAGATCACAGGGCATTCACAGATCCCTCTACACGCGTTTGCAGATCACAGGGCATTCACAGATCCCTCTACAAGCGTTTGCAGATCACAGGGCATTCACAGATCCCTCTACACGCGTTTGCAGATCACAGGGCATTCACAGATCCCTCTACAAGCGTTTGCAGATCACAGGGCATTCACAGATCCCTCTACACGCGTTTGCAGATCACAGGGCATTCACAGATCCCTCTGCACACGTTTGCAGATCACAGGGCATTCACAGATCCCTCTGCACACGTTTGCAGATCACAGGGCATTCACAGATCCCTCTACACGCGTTTGCAGATCACAGGGCATTCACAGATCCCTCTACACGCGTTTGCAGATCACAGGGCATTCACAGATCCCTCTACACGCGTTTGCAGATCACAGGGCATTCACAGATCCCTCTACACGCGTTTGCAGATCACAGGGCATTCACAGATCCCTCTACACGCGTTTGCAGATCACAGGGCATTCACAGATCCCTCTACACGCGTTTGCAGATCACAGGGCATTCACAGATCCCTCTACACGCGTTTGCAGATCACAGGGCATTCACAGATCCCTCTACACGCGTTTGCAGATCACAGGGCATTCACAGATCCCTCTACAAGCGTTTGCAGATCACAGGGCATTCACAGATCCCTCTGCACACGTTTGCAGATCACAGGGCATTCACAGATCCCTCTACACGCGTTTGCAGATCACAGGGCATTCACAGATCCCTCTGCACACGTTTGCAGATCACAGGGCATTCACAGATCCCTCTACACGCGTTTGCAGATCACAGGGCATTCACAGATCCCTCTACACGCGTTTGCAGATCACAGGGCATTCACAGATCCCTCTACAAGCGTTTGCAGATCACAGGGCATTCACAGATCCCTCTACACGCGTTTGCAGATCACAGGGCATTCACAGATCCCTCTACAAGCGTTTGCAGATCACAGGGCATTCACAGATCCCTCTACAAGCGTTTGCAGATCACAGGGCATTCACAGATCCCTCTACAAGCGTTTGCAGATCACAGGGCATTCACAGATCCCTCTACACACGTTTGCAGATCACAGGGCATTCACAGATCCCTCTACACGCGTTTGCAGATCACAGGGCATTCACAGATCCCTCTACAAGCGTTTGCAGATCACAGGGCATTCACAGATCCCTCTACACGCGTTTGCAGATCACAGGGCATTCACAGATCCCTCTGCACACGTTTGCAGATCACAGGGCATTCACAGATCCCTCTACACGCGTTTGCAGATCACAGGGCATTCACAGATCCCTCTACACGCGTTTGCAGATCACAGGGCATTCACAGATCCCTCTACAAGCGTTTGCAGATCACAGGGCATTCACAGATCCCTCTACACGCGTTTGCAGATCACAGGGCATTCACAGATCCCTCTGCACACGTTTGCAGATCACAGGGCATTCACAGATCCCTCTACAAGCGTTTGCAGATCACAGGGCATTCACAGATCCCTCTGCACACGTTTGCAGATCACAGGGCATTCACAGATCCCTCTACACGCGTTTGCAGATCACAGGGCATTCACAGATCCCTCTGCACACGTTTGCAGATCACAGGGCATTCACAGATCCCTCTACAAGCGTTTGCAAATGCCCTGTGATCTGCAGAGGGATCTGTGAATGCCCTGTGATCTGCAAACGCGTGTAGAGGGATCTGTGAATGCCCTGTGATCTGCAAACGTGTGCAGAGGGATCTGTGAATGCCCTGTGATCTGCAAACGCGTGTAGAGGGATCTGTGAATGCCCTGTGATCTGCAAACGCTTGTAGAGGGATCTGTGAATGCCCTGTGATCTGCAAACGCTTGTAGAGGGATCTGTGAATGCCCTGTGATCTGCAAACGCTTGTAGAGGGATCTGTGAATGCCCTGTGATCTGCAAACGCTTGTAGAGGGATCTGTGAATGCCCTGTGATCTGCAAACGCTTGTAGAGGGATCTGTGAATGCCCTGTGATCTGTAGACGCTTGTAGAGGGATCTGTGAATGCCCTGTGATCTGCAAACGCTTGTAGAGGGATCTGTGAATGCCCTGTGATCTGCAAACGCGTGTAGAGGGATCTGTGAATGCCCTGTGATCTGCAAACGCTTGTAGAGGGATCTGTGAATGCCCTGTGATCTGCAAACGCTTGTAGAGGGATCTGTGAATGCCCTGTGATCTGCAAACGCTTGTAGAGGGATCTGTGAATGCCCTGTGATCTGTAGACGCTTGTAGAGGGATCTGTGAATGCCCTGTGATCTGCAAACGCTTGTAGAGGGATCTGTGAATGCCCTGTGATCTGCAAACGCGTGTAGAGGGATCTGTGAATGCCCTGTGATCTGCAAACGCTTGTAGAGGGATCTGTGAATGCCCTGTGATCTGCAAACGCGTGTAGAGGGATCTGTGAATGCCCTGTGATCTGCAAACGCGTGTAGAGGGATCTGTGAATGCCCTGTGATCTGCAAACGCTTGTAGAGGGATCTGTGAATGCCCTGTGATCTGCAAACGCTTGTAGAGGGATCTGTGAATGCCCTGTGATCTGCAAACGCTTGTAGAGGGATCTGTGAATGCCCTGTGATCTGCAAACGCTTGTAGAGGGATCTGTGAATGCCCTGTGATCTGCAAACGCGTGTAGAGGGATCTGTGAATGCCCTGTGATCTGCAAACGCTTGTAGAGGGATCTGTGAATGCCCTGTGATCTGCAAACGCTTGTAGAGGGATCTGTGAAT
>CM043367.1:3922500-3931294 GCA_023718395.1 Leucaspius delineatus | reverse complement strand
AGGGATCTGTGAATGCCCTGTGATCTGCAAACGCGTGCAGAGGGATCTGTGAATGCCCTGTGATCTGCAAACGCGTGCAGAGGGATCTGTGAATGCCCTGTGATCTGCAAACGCTTGTAGAGGGATCTGTGAATGCCCTGTGATCTGCAAACGCTTGTAGAGGGATCTGTGAATGCCCTGTGATCTGCAAACGCGTGTAGAGGGATCTGTGAATGCCCTGTGATCTGCAAACGCGTGTAGAGGGATCTGTGAATGCCCTGTGATCTGCAAACGCGTGTAGAGGGATCTGTGAATGCCCTGTGATCTGCAAACGCGTGTAGAGGGATCTGTGAATGCCCTGTGATCTGCAAACGCGTGCAGAGGGATCTGTGAATGCCCTGTGATCTGCAAACGCTTGTAGAGGGATCTGTGAATGCCCTGTGATCTGCAAACGCGTGCAGAGGGATCTGTGAATGCCCTGTGATCTGCAAACGCGTGTAGAGGGATCTGTGAATGCCCTGTGATCTGCAAACGCTTGTAGAGGGATCTGTGAATGCCCTGTGATCTGCAAACGCTTGTAGAGGGATCTGTGAATGCCCTGTGATCTGCAAACGCGTGTAGAGGGATCTGTGAATGCCCTGTGATCTGCAAACGCTTGTAGAGGGATCTGTGAATGCCCTGTGATCTGCAAACGCGTGTAGAGGGATCTGTGAATGCCCTGTGATCTGCAAACGCGTGTAGAGGGATCTGTGAATGCCCTGTGATCTGCAAACGCTTGTAGAGGGATCTGTGAATGCCCTGTGATCTGCAAACGCGTGCAGAGGGATCTGTGAATGCCCTGTGATCTGCAAACGCGTGCAGAGGGATCTGTGAATGCCCTGTGATCTGCAAACGCTTGTAGAGGGATCTGTGAATGCCCTGTGATCTGCAAACGCTTGTAGAGGGATCTGTGAATGCCCTGTGATCTGCAAACGCGTGCAGAGGGATCTGTGAATGCCCTGTGATCTGCAAACGCGTGTAGAGGGATCTGTGAATGCCCTGTGATCTGCAAACGCGTGTAGAGGGATCTGTGAATGCCCTGTGATCTGCAAACGCGTGTAGAGGGATCTGTGAATGCCCTGTGATCTGCAAACGCTTGTAGAGGGATCTGTGAATGCCCTGTGATCTGCAAACGCTTGTAGAGGGATCTGTGAATGCCCTGTGATCTGCAAACGTGTGCAGAGGGATCTGTGAATGCCCTGTGATCTGCAAACGCTTGTAGAGGGATCTGTGAATGCCCTGTGATCTGCAAACGCGTGTAGAGGGATCTGTGAATGCCCTGTGATCTGCAAACGCGTGTAGAGGGATCTGTGAATGCCCTGTGATCTGCAAACGCGTGTAGAGGGATCTGTGAATGCCCTGTGATCTGCAAACGCTTGTAGAGGGATCTGTGAATGCCCTGTGATCTGCAAACGCTTGTAGAGGGATCTGTGAATGCCCTGTGATCTGCAAACGTGTGTAGAGGGATCTGTGAATGTCCTGTGATCTGCAAACGCGTGTAGAGGGATCTGTGAATGCCCTGTGATCTGCAAACGCGTGTAGAGGGATCTGTGAATGCCCTGTGATCTGCAAACGCGTGCAGAGGGATCTGTGAATGCCCTGTGATCTGCAAACGCGTGTAGAGGGATCTGTGAATGCCCTGTGATCTGCAAACGCGTGTAGAGGGATCTGTGAATGTCCTGTGATCTGCAGACGCTTGTAGAGGGATCTGTGAATGTCCTGTGATCTGCAGACGCTTGTAGAGGGATCTGTGAATGCCCTGTGATCTGCAAACGCTTGTAGAGGGATCTGTGAATGCCCTGTGATCTGCAAACGTGTGCAGAGGGATCTGTGAATGCCCTGTGATCTGCAAACGTGTGTAGAGGGATCTGTGAATGCCCTGTGATCTGCAAACGCTTGTAGAGGGATCTGTGAATGCCCTGTGATCTGCAAACGCTTGTAGAGGGATCTGTGAATGCCCTGTGATCTGCAAACGTGTGCAGAGGGATCTGTGAATGCCCTGTGATCTGCAAACGTGTGTAGAGGGATCTGTGAATGCCCTGTGATCTGCAAACGTGTGTAGAGGGATCTGTGAATGCCCTGTGATCTGCAAACGCGTGTAGAGGGATCTGTGAATGCCCTGTGATCTGCAAACGCGTGTAGAGGGATCTGTGAATGCCCTGTGATCTGCAAACGCTTGTAGAGGGATCTGTGAATGTCCTGTGATCTGCAAACGCGTGTAGAGGGATCTGTGAATGCCCTGTGATCTGCAAACGCTTGTAGAGGGATCTGTGAATGCCCTGTGATCTGCAAACGCTTGTAGAGGGATCTGTGAATGCCCTGTGATCTGCAAACGCGTGTAGAGGGATCTGTGAATGCCCTGTGATCTGCAAACGCGTGTAGAGGGATCTGTGAATGCCCTGTGATCTGCAAACGCGTGTAGAGGGATCTGTGAATGCCCTGTGATCTGCAAACGCGTGTAGAGGGATCTGTGAATGCCCTGTGATCTGCAGACGCGTGTAGAGGGATCTGTGAATGCCCTGTGATCTGCAAACGCTTGTAGAGGGATCTGTGAATGTCCTGTGATCTGCAAACGCGTGTAGAGGGATCTGTGAATGCCCTGTGATCTGCAAACGCTTGTAGAGGGATCTGTGAATGCCCTGTGATCTGCAAACGCTTGTAGAGGGATCTGTGAATGCCCTGTGATCTGCAAACGCTTGTAGAGGGATCTGTGAATGCCCTGTGATCTGCAAACGCTTGTAGAGGGATCTGTGAATGCCCTGTGATCTGCAAACGCTTGTAGAGGGATCTGTGAATGCCCTGTGATCTGCAAACGCGTGTAGAGGGATCTGTGAATGCCCTGTGATCTGCAAACGCGTGTAGAGGGATCTGTGAATGCCCTGTGATCTGCAAACGTGTGTAGAGGGATCTGTGAATGCCCTGTGATCTGCAAACGCGTGTAGAGGGATCTGTGAATGCCCTGTGATCTGCAAACGTGTGTAGAGGGATCTGTGAATGCCCTGTGATCTGCAAACGCGTGTAGAGGGATCTGTGAATGCCCTGTGATCTGCAAACGCGTGTAGAGGGATCTGTGAATGCCCTGTGATCTGCAAACGTGTGTAGAGGGATCTGTGAATGCCCTGTGATCTGCAAACGTGTGTAGAGGGATCTGTGAATGCCCTGTGATCTGCAGACGCTTGTAGAGGGATCTGTGAATGCCCTGTGATCTGCAAACGCTTGTAGAGGGATCTGTGAATGCCCTGTGATCTGCAAACGCGTGTAGAGGGATCTGTGAATGCCCTGTGATCTGCAAACGCGTGTAGAGGGATCTGTGAATGCCCTGTGATCTGCAAACGCGTGTAGAGGGATCTGTGAATGCCCTGTGATCTGCAAACGTGTGCAGAGGGATCTGTGAATGCCCTGTGATCTGCAAACGCTTGTAGAGGGATCTGTGAATGCCCTGTGATCTGCAGACGCTTGTAGAGGGATCTGTGAATGCCCTGTGATCTGCAAACGTGTGCAGAGGGATCTGTGAATGCCCTGTGATCTGCAAACGTGTGTAGAGGGATCTGTGAATGCCCTGTGATCTGCAGACGCTTGTAGAGGGATCTGTGAATGCCCTGTGATCTGCAAACGCGTGTAGAGGGATCTGTGAATGCCCTGTGATCTGCAAACGCGTGTAGAGGGATCTGTGAATGCCCTGTGATCTGCAAACGCTTGTAGAGGGATCTGTGAATGCCCTGTGATCTGCAAACGTGTGCAGAGGGATCTGTGAATGCCCTGTGATCTGCAAACGCTTGTAGAGGGATCTGTGAATGCCCTGTGATCTGCAAACGTGTGTAGAGGGATCTGTGAATGCCCTGTGATCTGCAAACGCTTGTAGAGGGATCTGTGAATGCCCTGTGATCTGCAAACGCGTGTAGAGGGATCTGTGAATGCCCTGTGATCTGCAAACGCTTGTAGAGGGATCTGTGAATGCCCTGTGATCTGCAAACGTGTGCAGAGGGATCTGTGAATGCCCTGTGATCTGCAAACGCTTGTAGAGGGATCTGTGAATGCCCTGTGATCTGCAAACGTGTGCAGAGGGATCTGTGAATGCCCTGTGATCTGCAAACGCTTGTAGAGGGATCTGTGAATGCCCTGTGATCTGCAAACGTGTGCAGAGGGATCTGTGAATGTCCTGTGATCTGCAAACGCTTGTAGAGGGATCTGTGAATGCCCTGTGATCTGCAAACGCTTGTAGAGGGATCTGTGAATGCCCTGTGATCTGCAAACGCGTGTAGAGGGATCTGTGAATGCCCTGTGATCTGCAAACGCTTGTAGAGGGATCTGTGAATGCCCTGTGATCTGCAAACACAGATCCAACACTTGCATGCTGAGCTTTGCACAGAATGTGTAAGAATGTCTTTTTACAGTGGTTTGAAAATACAAGTTAGACTGTGTTTGTTTGCAAATTTTGAGGAGGGCATTTGTAGATTTTTTAATGGAAAAAACAGCGAAACAGTTGTGCCAAAATTCTGAAAACAAATGCAACACAATCTACAAACAAATAATGATCCTCATGCGCAGACAAATCACTTTGCATTCATTCAAATTCTGGTAGTCAAGTACAAGTCACTGATTTCTATTTGTGAATCATAAAGAGTTTGTTTGCGGATTTTAAATCTATTTGTAGATTGCATTTTATATTTGTATGTCATGAAGAGTCTGTTTGTGGATTTTTTATCTATCTGTAGATATTGTTTTACATTTGCGGATCATGACGAGTTTGTTTGCAGATTTGGAATCTATTTACAGATTTTGTTTTACATTTGCAGATTATGAGGAGTTTGTTTGCAGATTTTAAATTTATTTGTAGATCGTGTTTTGTGTTTACAAATTGTAATATGCATTTTTGACTCATAGTCTCTTCATTTTCAATGATTATGGCATTATTTTGTCACAGCAGCGAAAAAATAGTGTCAGAATTCTGAAAACAAATGTGACACAATCTACAAACAGAACATGATCTTCACCTGCAAACAAGTCACTTTAAATTCATTTAAATTCTGGTTTTCAAGTACAAGTCACTGATTTCGATTTGTGAATCAGGATATGTTTATTTGTGGATTTTTAATCTTTTTGTAGATCATGCTTTATATTTGTGGATCACAAAGAGTTTGTTTGAGGACTTTGTATCTATTTGTAAATCTTGTTTTACATTTGCAGATCATGAGGACTTTGTTTGCGGATTTTTTATCTATTTGTAGATTGTGTTTTGTGTTTACAAGTTGTAATATCTATTTGTGACTTTTAGTCTGTCCATTTTCAATGTTTTAGGCATCAATTTACCCCCATAGAGATCGCTCCAGAAGAGGAGAGACTCGCCACACTCTAACACACCCAGTCCAGCACACGGTGTGCTTCAGTGGCCCTTCAGTGAGCGTGATTCATCCCTGACGGTCCGCTTGTTTGAGTGAATTGTTGTGAAATGAGTTTTTAATTATCATTAATGTACGTAGAACGGCAGCATTCTTGGTCCACATGACATTTGACCTTTTAGTAAGAAATTTGCACGTCATCTTTTAAAAATGAGATGATGTTTTGCCTAATGTGGGATGTAATTTTAAAGGGAGTGCAGGATTTCTGAATCTCTTTTGAACGGATGCTCCTAGTGCAGTCACGTCTGCTTTGTGCTGGCTTGTTCATGACATGCATTCGTCATTGTTCAAACTTATTGTGCATTGACATGGTATTTACTAGGGCTGGGTAAAAAATATTGATTTCTTGATTTTAATCGATTCTCATTTTTACTAAACGATATCGATTCTTAAATCCAAAGAATCGATCCTGTTTTCATTTGATGAATGAATGGAGCATTGTTGCGCGCATCCCATCCAATAAATCACAATAATCTTTGTGCTTTGTTATTATTGATATGAAACAAAGTCTCAGATTTCAAATTACGCCCAGTTTCTTACGAAATTTAAAAACATAATTACCGCTGTGGAGTGAGATCGCTCTGGCGCAGCTCTAGAGAAGCACATGATCTTCACTTCCGCCTTAATAGCACCAGTTACAGCACGAAATAAACATGAATGAGCATCTGAAAGTGTGTTAAAAGATAGAGTAGGCTACAACTTATCGAAGTCCGTATCATGTGACATGGAATCGCTCAGTCAGTGTTTCAACCGTGGAAAGACGTTAGTAATCAATGTCATGCAACGTCACATTTACCTCAGAAAAAAACCTATCCAGTGACCATAAACTCGTTAGTCAGCTATCATTTTTTTATGTTCTTCAATATTTCATGCATGTTTAAATAAATCTGGAACGTTTTTTATGACAGCCACTGTTTAAATTTGTATATAATTTCATATAACTTTATTATTTAACCCTCTGGGCTTCTTCATAAAATAGTCACACTATAGAGAGCCTAAGTCCCGCCCCTCTGCTTCCGGCTCATGGGACCTTATTTCGGAAAAAATATGTATGGAAGTCAATGGCGAGAGACAACTTATCTTTTTATTCTGTCTGAACTGTGCCCTGAACTACACATATGATGTTTCTCAATTTAAAAGGTAATTATGAAAGTCAAGAAAGTCGCAGTTTGTCATAAAACAGAAGAGTAACATTTAGTTTTATGTGAAAATCGCTCAATGAACTACATCTCTCGTCTCCCATTATGTACGTCACCGTTGCTCGTATGTGTGTATTCTGGCACAAAACACTCAGGCATGACGGCGTAACGTTACGATTATAACGTAAGACTATAGAAACAATGACAGACGTTAGCTTCAGTAAAGTTAGCTTCATTCATTGAGAGAAAAGGTATGACGTCGAATGTGCGCCTTCTGGGTTTGTAGTCTTTGTAATTACATATTTTCACAGTCTTATACCTCAGCAGTTTTACATCAAGCTGCGACTTTCTTGACTTTAAAATGTATCTTTTAAATTGACAAACATCATATGTGTAATTCAGGGCACAATTCAAACAAGATCAAAATATTTGTTGTCTCTCGCCATTGACTACCATACAATATTTTTCCGAAATAAGGTCCCATGGTGGTCGACCGGGAGGGGCTTAGGCTCTCTATTGCCCGAAAACGGGTGAAGCCTTAAAATTTTACTTTACTTTTTCCCAGGATAACCAATCAAATATATTTTCGTTCTATAATGTTTTCTAAATATTATTTAGATTTTTTAGAATTTTTTATGATACTTTGCATTAATTATATAATTTTTATGAGCTATTTTTTCCATTAGAAAATTTTTATTTTATTTATTTTATTTTTCAATAAATGCAACATTTCACATCAAAATAGAGTGCAGGCCTAAAAAAAAAAAAATCAAGTGAGAAGAGCGCCATCTAGTGGCTTCAAAATGTATAAATATGTCTCATGTCCTATAACCGCCTATAGGCGGCCTATAGCTTTTTTATTTATTTATTTGATTTATTCCCATTCGTAAAGTTTTTTTTTTATTACTAAGCAACCACTGAATGGAACAACACAAATTATATATCATTTTAAAGCTTAGGATCTCAGCTTTTTAATGCATCTAATTACATTTATTAACTCTTAACGAGTGCTGAGTAATCCCTCTAAAACCGAGTGTACCGCCAGCAGGCGCCACCTAGCTGCGAAAATATTCTTTACCATATTTAAAAAAAAATCTTGCCTTGATTAACACAAAGTTGATGTCATTTGAAAGCTTAGAGTCTGAACTTTACAGTGAATGTATCCACTTTGAAAAACTCTTTTTTTGAAAAAAAGTATTGCTGAGTTATTTGCTGATAAATTTTTTTTTTTTTTTCATAATCTATAAAATAATGTACGGCAATGTCAAAAACATCATACAGCTCATGAAACATTCTCAGATAATTGAAAATGGCACTTCATTTTTACAGCATATTATTACAATTAAAATGAGCCCAAAATTAACATAATCTATTGCTTTTATGACAAGATATTCTTCATGGAGAAAAAATTGCCCATGAGGGGGTGTCAAAGACTGTACAAAAAGGCTATCTCTTTTCCAAATGCTGTAACTTTTGATTCCTTTATCCAAAAATTATATATTTTTTTATCCAGATCCAGCTAACATGTAGGGGGACTTCACTAAAAAAGAATTTTCCTCCTACCTTATTTCCTTCCTGAGTTATTCCATGACAAATAAGAAAGATATGCAAAATCATAATAAAAATTATATATATATATATATATATATATATTTGTATTTATCCGCTGTTTCTCGGCAGCAGAATGTCCAAATGTAATTTATATTTTCAAAAAATTTAAAGAGTTCTTTCAAACGATACCTACCTTTTGACTCTCCTTGCTAGAGTTTGAGTTATTATGATTATATAATTTTTATATAGTTTTGTGTGTGTGTGTGTGGGGGGGAGGGTGTCTTATTTGCACTCTTGATGTTCTAGAGTGTCACCCCTCCATTGCTGCACACTTTTTGTCAGCACAGTGGCTGATCTGTAGCTTGTACCACCAAAAGTTTCTCTTGAGTTTTCCTATTTTCCCATTCATTTCCTATGTCGCCCGTTTTCGGGCGGGAGGAAGCTTTTTTACGACCCTTTAACATATCAGAATCATCTTCTTGATTTTTTTTTTTGTGTTCATATAGGTAATAAAAGAAAAGTCACCAAGTTTCACCCCCATCCGATGAAGCAAAAAAATTCAACAATTCGAAACGTTCAAGTTTTCACACCGTTTTCGGGCGAAGAAGCCCAGAGGGTTAAAAAAATAAGTGTATTTTAAGTGTTTGTATACAAATCAGTTCATTTTTACCTTCAGTATTATAGTAG
>CM043367.1:3800000-3920000 GCA_023718395.1 Leucaspius delineatus | reverse complement strand
TCGGTTTATTTTCGGTACAGTAAGGGAAAGAAATGCAAACATTAAACTGCAGGTTGTTTATTACTATAAACTCTTTTTTTACAATTTGTTTACACTTTTTTAAACACTTTTTAATAAAATATAATAATATATATATATATATATATATATATATATATATATATATATATATATATATATATATATATATATATATATATATATATATATATATATATAAAATAAAAAAAAGAATAAGAAATAAAATACTGCTGCAAAGTTCTCCACTAAATAAAACACTCTCAGTCTCAAACCAATATCACATAATAAAATATAATGAAAAATATAAATAAATAACTACCAATCCCAGCTTGTAGGCCTGCTCATATTTAAAAATTAAAGTTGGGAATCGATTAAAAAAAAGGAATAATTAATTGCACAATTTGCTGTAATTAATTGCAATTCCTCCAAGCTTGGAATCATCAATAATTAAAATTATAATCACCTAATTAAATGAAACATGGGGAAAAAGGAACAGAAAATAGCCCTATATTAAAATAATATTAAAGATAAATATATCAATGTATTATTCTTTTTCAATAATCAATCAACATAATCAATTTAAGATTTTTTTTCCCACTTTTTTACTAATTATCAAAATAAAATATATTTCAAAGCTATTATTACCAGAGCATGTGATCAGAGCAGGTCATTTTACCATTGTTGCCCAGCATGACTATACCAGCTCACCAAACAGAAGTCTACTACTGAGAAATTTCACCTTATTTGAGCGGACTTTGCTTTTCCAGTGCGTGATCGGTACATGATTGGAGTGTTTGGGCCGTTAACGACAGAGCAGAACGCGCAGCGCAAACACGGACTCGAACATTGAGCAGAGAGCGCAGCGGGCAGACACACACACACACACGGAGCGGAAAAGCTTTTTTTCGCCCTGCAGTCTATTTCATTGGTTTAGGTTACAGTGACGAGGGGTAAAACAAAACACTGGTAAAACATTAGAATCAGCTGCAGGGCGGGAGATTTGCGCTGAACGCGGAGACTTCCGCCACTTAATATGTTCGTGTGGAAACACGAAAATGTACCTATGTTCCGCACACAAGATATTGCATTCAGTCATTCGGTACACATGTGCACCGAACCGAAAGCCCTGTACCGAAACGGTCCGGTACGAATACACGTACCGTTACACCCCTAATATATAATGTAATTATAACAGAACAGGCCCATAATTAAACATTAATGATGTGAAAATCAATATGGATATTGCATGAAGTGTAAAGCATGATCTGTGTTGTCCTCTCTGTGCAGTTACAGGAGACGGTGAAGAGGAAGTTGGAGAGCGCTGGGTCGCCTCTTGCCCGTGAACAGGTCAACGGCTTCAGCGATGGCTACCCGCCCAATAAGAAGACCTGTGTTGAGGACACGCTAGGAGCTCGTAACGGGGTCTCGAACGGCGCTGTGCCGCCTCTCTCACCAATGGACAACAATGGGGGTTCGACCGGGAACAGCCCTTTCGCCTACGTCAGCCAGGACATCTTGAGGGAGTTAGTGGAGGAGTTGCATTGCTTGTTACCCGCCGAGGCCATTCAGGAGCTCTTGAGTCTCGATTTTAGCAAAGACCCGGAGCTCACGTCCGGTGCAACTCAGAGCTTAATCCCACCAGATCTAGCCAACGTAAAGACCTGCAACGGTTCCCCTCAGGTGAGACCCACCTCATCTGGACCTCCACTTCACACCAGCTCGCCTGTGTCGGCAGTTTAATGCTGTGTAATGTTTGATAATCACGTTATGTTATATGTGCTTCTATCTAGGGCTGGGTGATAAAATGATGACAATGATTATCGCGATATGTCAGCAGCCATGTCACCCTGTAGCCCAAGACTGGTTGCCCACTGAAGCTAAGCAGGGCTGAGCCTGGTTAGTACCTGGATGGGAGACTCCTGAGAAAACCAGGTTGCTGCTGGAAGAGGTGTTAGTGAGGCCAGCAGGGGGTGCTCACCCTGTGGTCTGTGTGGGTCCTAACACCCCAGTGAAGTGATGGAGACATAGGGCTGGGCGATAAAACGATAACGATATGTATCGCGATAGACACGTGATCGATATCAATAAAAAATGCGTTCGATAAAACGATATTTTTTTTTTTTTCCAAGGTCAAGGTTCCATGAACAAAAGCACGCACTCTCTGGTAACCTAGCAATGTAGAGGGTGACACGCTGGTGAACAGGGTGAACAGCCGGTCATGTAACAGTATGGTTGGGCCATATCGTCATCTGAAGCCATTCCATAGCTTAATATGAGGGACAGGAGTCTAGTTACATCATTAAAGTTTACGTAAACTCGTTTTCCCTCCTCTGCGGCTGTCAATCATTCTCCATTCAGTAACGTTATTCAAACAGCGCGCGCGCCTCTTCCGGTTACAGCAGGATGCACGGTAAAACTCTCTCCAATATGATATATTAACATTATAATGCTTGATCTGTAGAGAAAAGGCTGGATTTGCATAAAATGACTTTATTTTGTTGGAGTTTGTTGCTGTTTTTAAACGACTCGCTACCGTGTGCCTGTTAGATCACACACAGCACAAGGACTATGAATCGGCATCAAACGCATATAACTGGATATAACAAATAACTGGAATTTAAAACTCTTGAAGAAACAAATGATCAATAAACTGTTGGACAGATAGGATTTGTGCGCTCGACATCACGCTTTGTGCCGTGAACTTTTAAATGCGCACTTGCTGTGACTCTGTTGCTTTGAGCACATCGTTCTGCACCCGCGATGCTCATACGCGCTTTGTGTGCTCTGTTTTGAACATGGGTTTTGAAGCGTTTCATATTATCATGGTTTTGTGCACTGAAAAATTATTAAAAGCCTATAGCCTGCTCAATACATTTAAAATAAGCATCATTTAATTGTGTATTATTTCTGTGTAGTCTAGCGTAGGCTATATAAATACACTTCTGAATTATTGACATTTTATATATAAATATAAAATTGTGAAATGTATGATTGCCTGATTGAATTTTATAAGAGTACTAATAGTAATATTAATTGTACTATTTATAATACTATTTGTTTTTATTAACATATTTTATAAAATTACTCAGATTTAAAAATGACAGATTTTTTTTCAAGAATTACTTTTTGCTGCTGATTTATACACTCACTAAGTTTAATAAAAAATACATAATACATTTCTGTAATTTTTAAAGGTGTTAACTGTAACCTTAAACTGCAAAATGATCACTTACAAAGGATTAAATTCATCACAATTATGTAAGTATCTGGATATCTGCTGCGGGGCGAGGGCTTCGATAACCTCTCTCTTTTTTGACCATACATGTGTTTGCAACCCTGCTTTATAACTGAGGGGATTATAATCAGAGGAAGGTTAAGTTTAAAATAAAAATGTTAAATGTAATATATTTTTCTTCTGGTCCATATTTTAAATAGGTCATAAAAAAAATCAATAATTATCGATATCGACCGATATGAAATGCTTATATCGTGATACAGTTTTCAGCCATATCGCCCAGCCCTACGGAGACACCATACTGTCAAAGAGCACCGTCCTTTGGATGAGACGTTAAACCGAGGTCCTGACTCTCTGTGGTCATTAAAAATCCCAGGATGTCTTTCGAAAGAGTAGGGGTGTAACCCCGGCATCCTGGCCAAATTTGCCCCTTGGCCTCTGTCCATCATGGCCTCCTAATCATCCCCATATACTGATTGGCTTCATCACTGTCTCCTCTCCACCAGTAAGCTGGTGTGTGGTGGGCGTTCTGGCGAAATATGGCTGCCGTCGCATCATCCAAGTGGATGCTGCACATTGGTGGTGGTTGAGGAGATTCCCCCCTTCTATGTAAAGCGCTTTGAGTGCCTAGAAAAGCGCTATATAAATGTAATGAATTATTATAATTAATAAATTAATTATTAAATTAATTATATTTTTTCTCGATAAAACGATATCAAGAGGTCGATAAATGTTCGATAATGTTTATGCGCCAAAAGGTTTCATCTGTGGTTGTCATGATCTAAATGTATGATACTGGATGACCAATGGTTAAGTTTAATAAAACTCAAACAGTCAGAATATTACATTTTACCAAAAAATAAAATAAAATAAAAATAGCACATGCAGAAACTAAGAAATTGTCCAATAAATATATTTATTTTGTTAAGGAAAAATGACATGTTTGAATGTTCTACCTCAGATCTGTGAAATGTTCTCCAGTTTGGCAAGTGTTTGTCATGATATGTTCTGACAATAAAGAGTAGTTTAAAACCAGTTAACACTCTGGTTTCTACAACTTTCACTTAGGAGCAAAAATCTGCCTTTAAACTTGAAAGATATAAAGATTTGACTTTTATCGTGGTAATTATCAATATCGACTGATATAAAAAAGTTATTGTGTTTTTTTTTTTTTTTTGGCCATATCGCCCAGCCCTACTTCTATCGCTTGTTTCTGCTGTTTTGATCAGGAGACTCAGTCCTCTTTCAGGAGGTGCAATAGCGCCCCCTACAGTATAACACTGAAAACACGTATCGCTGGGAAGTCTTTACGCGTGTGCGTACAGCACGTGTGGCGTGAGCTTCGTGTCTGATCTGCAGCCGTTCACAGAAAGGGCCCTTTTGTTTGCCAGATCTCGGTCACATGTGCAATCATGCCAGAGCTTGTTTCTGCCTTTCATCTGCTGTTGCTGAGACTCATGTCACGGTGGTAGAAATGCCCCATAATGATTCGTAATAATGAGTGCTTACTAATCACTGAAGCTCACGTGTTCACGCAGAGTAGGTCAAATGCTGCTGTTCGCTCCCAGTGTTATAGATGCATGCGAAAGGTTGTAGATGATTGAGAATATTCAGAGTTATGTGTCTGAATGCTAGTGCAATACAATAACACAATATCAAAGCAAGTGTCGTACTCACACAGTGATGACGAGATCTTTCTGCATAGCCACAGTGGAAACGAGGCACTCAGATTAGACCAAGCGGAAGAAATTATCAATGATGTTATCAGTCGACAGTGATTCTGGGGAGAAACTGTTCATTTGCTGTGTGTGAATATGTAAAAGTGAAAAGAAAGGAGAGATGTCCTTGACAGTCCCGTCTCTCACACACAGCCCATCTTATGCGGGGCTTTATTTCTCTTAATTAATGACCATGCGGAGTATTGCTTTACAACAAGGGAATAAATTTAGCATCCACTTCAAGTGCAGTCAAAGACCTCGAGAAAACACTGTAAGAGCCCTTTCATGAAGCGAAGAACTGGTGGGAACTCCTCATCCGCTAACCTTGAAGATAACTCTGGCAGAAGGGAGTGTCTGAGTGTCTGAGGGATAAATATAACTTCCTCAGCGCAGACCTAGCTGATTATAACCACAATCACACGTTTAGGAGGACACAGCCATATAAATGAAAGTAGAAATGTAGTTGCCGTACAGAGAGGAAAAAGAAAGTGCATCTTTAACTCATTTCAACGTCCACATTAATCTGGATGTGCTTTATGTAACGATTATGCAGGAGCACAGATGAATCTGAACACACTGTCTTAAACCCGTCTTGAAAGGGATGTTGCGCTGGTCTTTTCTCCTCTATAGTGTCGTATATATCTGAGTGAAATGCTTATGGAACAAGAGCAGATGTGGGCGGGGCTTGATTGTGTCTGTGGGGAGTTGATTGGATGGTTGTGGTTTGCTATTGGCTGATCTCATGTGAGTGACAGGTTATAGCTCCGCCCTCATCATCAGAGAAGAGAAGAGATGCTGCAAGAGGAACTTATTCTGAGTCGAGATTATTAACACTAATGATGTGACTTTAACTTTCATGAGTCATAAAGAAACTAAATCTTAGCAATTTTCACTGTCCTTAGCTAAACATTAGGGGTGTCCCGTAGGGCTGCAACGATTCGTCGAGTTACTCTATTTACTCGATTACAAAAATTCCTCGAGGCAAAAACTCTGCCTCGAAGCCTCGTTAAATTCCTATGAAGTTAATTACAGCACTATATGCGCAGGGATCTGATTTCACACGGACCGTTGTTCAATGTTCAGGAAGCACACCATAGCGCGTGATACATTGTGAATTTAGTTGGCGCGACGGCGGAGAGTGAAGATGTCCATAAACGGCAGAGAATGTCTAAAGTTTGGGATCGCTTCCTTCCAGCGTCGCTGAAACAAGGTAACGATTCTGTGCCCCGCGCCAATATCTCCGCCCGTGCCTAAGCCTATACATTGATGTTCGCTGATTTTAATCCCATACTGTATTTGTAGTGATGTCGTGATGCGGTTTGACTAGATATGATGTTTAGCTTTGATGTTTTTAAGTAGTAAACGTATTCACGTTCAATTGCAAGAGAGTATAGCCTAAACAAAGAACCCCTTCACACACACACACACACCCTCGTCTCTCACACGCACCGGTCAGACAAATTGCGGCAATGCATCACTTATGCTTATACGGGGTGGTGTGGCGCAGTGGATAAGACACATGCCTTTGGTGTGAGAGACCCGGGTTCGAATCCACTGTGAGACACCAATGTGTCCCTGAGCAAGACACTTAACCCCTAGTTGCTCCAGAGGTGTGTGACCTCTGACATATATAGCAATTGTAAGTCGCTTTGGATAAAAGCGTCAGCTAAATGAATAAATGTAAATGTAAATGCTTAAACTTTTATGTAGCCACGCAACAATAATTTCAGCATGCATTCACTCAGTGGCGGTTCTAGGATTTTTCTGTTACAGGGGCCATTAAGGGGCCACATGTTACATTCAGGGGCCAAATACAGGGGAGTCATTCCACGAAACCGGTACGATTTGGACTTTTTTACTTCTCTGTATTACTTTTCTGAACAACCACCAACATTAATTACATATTTAACTTCCAGAAAAACATATTTTCCCACCTCAGGCATCAAATCATTATTGTTATTGGTAATTATCTTTAGGATATGGTCACTATTAGTCTTCAACCCCATTATGGACACTATAGGAGCTCTCTGAATATGATTATAAAATATATTTGTTATGAAATCAACATTTTCCTATTAATCAGATGTCCCTCACACTAATTCACTAATTGTAGCCTAAATGTAAAATTTACATATCATTTTACACCTATCCTATACTAAAGCCTGAAATTAGCACTTTTTGTGACAGCAACCTCATTATTTTTGATCAAAGATGTGGTTTAACTTCAGATTTTGAACTAAAATCAGTATTCTTATGATTGCTCTGAACATTTCAGACTAAGTACAACAAACATTAAATTACTTCTTCATGAACTTCAAAAAATAATTAATAAAAATGTAGGTGTGACAGGGTTGAGACTAGGGTAACAGGGTTGAAGATGGTAACGGTGTTGAAGAGATACAGTTTAACATATACATAGTTTTACTCAAATTCACTGTAAGATTTTCTATAAGCACTATTTCATTATGTAACCAAGAAAAATCACAGATATAAATTGTAATTGCAACTCAGTTTTATTAACCCGACTGCAGGAAAAACAAAAATAAAGTAGTATACATTAGAACATTATAAACTGACTAAATAGGTCATTAAAATAAAACAGATTACTTGTGTGCTTTTTTGATGTGTATGTGTTTGTGTGTTGTTGTTTTTTTTTTGCATGCGCGCTCTTCCTGGCAAAAAAGTAACGGGGTTGAGTGTGACGGGGTTGTGATTTTTTTTTTTTGCTTGAAAATGGCCACTGCTCTACATGTAGTGAACAACAAGAGAGCACATGGCATGCATTGTATTAAGAAATCATGTATATTGTTGAAATAACAAAGATAATTTTCTCAAGTAATAGAATTCTATCTCTATTTGATCTAACAGAGTGAGCTTGACAACCACAATATCACAATTCTAAATAAGTTATAGTTATAAAAGAAGGTGGTAACTTGCCTGTGTCTACACACAGTGTTGTTCAGAAGACTTCTATGTTACTTCCTGTTACTGAAGTCACATAAGGATCTGTTCATTATTTTTATGGGGGAGAATGATTTGTGTAACGGGGTTGACGGATTACTGAGGGACGGTACTAAATAATGTGATTTAAATGAATAATCATGAATTTACTTAGAAAAAAAAACATTACCAGCAAAAAAGCACAGATGAATATTCAGGGGGATGGCAAAATGTATGGACTTTTTTCTAATTCTATTATTCATATCCCAAGTAGATGAATACACACTTCAGCATATTCTGAATCTCTAGCATTTAATAATAGACTTCTAACCAACATCCTCCCAAAGAGCAATATAATCCTTCAGACAAAAAAAAATTTGCTGTAGCAAATTCACAAACCGTTTTCGTTCAAAAAAAATATAATAATGTACCAGCAGCTGTGATACAAACATAATGATTGTGGACTTAAGCATATTCTGAATAATTACTAACATACAAAGCCAGAGTTATGACATGAAATGTTTGCTGTATACCACAATCAAAAACGGCTTATACTAAAAAAAGTTAACGAACATCTGCAGAGAGCACAGTCAAAATGTAACTTTTTGTGACTGGCATTGCACATATTGCAGGGCAGTATAACGTAACTATAACAGATCGCTTTACAGCATATTGATGTGAAAACTAAACAATACAGAAAGCAGCTCTGATACAATAAAAATACTAAGTAGGTAACAATGAAATTGCCAATTTTACATACTTTAGCTATTAAAGAAGAGGGTGCCGTTTGAATTTGGCGCTCAGCCATCATGCATTTCTGTTATGTGCAATACTATCTGTTATGTTGCACACATGCTCACTGGAACGCCATAGACTGTCCGCGCACTGCACGTCCGCTTTAGAGTTCCGCCTTTTGCGTTCCGTCAATATTACGTTATTAGGAAAAAAAATATATGTATATTTTATTTTAGAAAATACATTTTTGACATTTGTGAATAGATTCAGAATCTTCCTCGTCCACGTCCGCATCGCAAGGCATTTAAGAATTGATTTCCCCCCCCACCCCTAGGATGGGGGCCAATCAGGGGCCAATCAGATTTCAGCAGGGGCCAGGGCCCCTGTGGCCCCGCCTCTAGAACCGCCCCTCACTGTATACACCGGGACGTGATGGAGGAACAAATATTGCAGTCTTTGCGAGACCTTGTTTGTAGGCTATGTCACGTCTGCCAAATAGTTAGAGACAACAACAAAAAATGAAACTCCCCACCAGCCTGCTTCTCCAAATCCACTCGTACTTTTGGGGAAGACATAATCGGCTAGCAAAGTAATTGAGCATAGAACATTCTCAATTAACAAAAAAATATAATACTACAAAACGTGCTAATATAGGCCTACTTAAACTAGCCTAAGTGAAAAACAAAATGCTGTTCTTTTTCTATTTAAAGGGCACCTATTATGCAAAATTCACTTTTACATGGTGTTTGAACATAAATGTGTGTTGGCAGTGTGTGAGCAAAACCACCCTAGAATGATAAAAATCCACCCAGTAGTTGTTTTACTATCTCAATAAATCACAAGCACTGTCTCAGAACGAGCTGTTCTAGATTTCCCTCACTGTGACGCAGAAATGTGCTAAGCCCCACCAACGTGGTTTGATTGACATCTGGTTTTGGCATAGACCCCGCCCTCGGTGATCTGTGTACACTGTCCTCCATTGTTCAACGACAGCCGGTAATGTCTCCTAAGAAGTGTAGGTGTTCTGTTGTGGGATGTAAGAATGGAAATAGTCTTCACTGACATCAGAGCCACCGAAAACGCAGCGGATGGATTTTATTTATGAAGAAAAGGCGCCACTGAAACTTCCTAAATACGAGAAACATTTTCTGACTGACTGTTTAGTGAACGAGGGTCAAAGTTAATCCTCAAGTGTGGATCATTGCCTACTGTTCGCGATCCAACGTCACCTCCAGAAGAAGTAAGTGTATTTTATGATTTATGAGCAAATAGTCATTTCAATCGATGTCAACCAGTTCAACAACAAATGCGTCTAAAGCTATTTATTGTCGTCGCCATAGATGTCTCAACAAACAACATCAGACATCATTTTTTGCAGCAATTACAAATGTAAATAAATTAAGGTCTGCTCTATCTCCATAGACAGTATATAAACATCTATCTCCCTCCCCTTAAGAAAAAAAAAATAAATCGTTTGTACTTAGTAAACGTTATCACAGTATTTGTGTGTGGTTTCAAAAAAATTGCGCGAACGTTATCACAGTTTGTGTGTGTGTGTTGCACATCCATAATTGCAAAGGAGACGCGATTAAAACTTTGTAAGTACATAAATGTATCAAACATTATTTTGATACCGAGACGTTTAGTCCATTCTCATGTGTTTATTCTGTGCCGGACCCTCTTCATCATCTGGGTCCAGCAGGGCGGGGTTATGCAGCTCATTTACATTTAAGGTGGTATAAACCAAAAACGGGTCTTTTTAAAACAGGCCCCAAAAATGACATTTTCAAATGGTTATAATAAATTAACTGTGGGGTATTTTGTGCTGAAACTTCACAAATGCATTCTGGGGACACCCAAGACCAATATTACATCTTGTAAAAAGGGGCATAATAGGTGCCCTTTAACAAAATGCATATTTGCAATAAAACATTCCCCTTTTCAAAGCTACACTTTTTTTTTTTATATAAATTGTATACATTGTGTACCTGTTTGGCTTGATATTTTATATTCATTTCGTTTATTTTTGTTCTCCGGTGGGTAATTTGCAGAAGGTGCAATCCTTTTTTTGTAATGTTGTATTAAGAAGACAAAACTAAGGCCAAATGGCTGTATAACTGTATTGTTATATAATTGTTGGCACTGGCACTTATAAACACTAAATGGGTCAAGATTGCAATAAAAAGGCTTAGTTTTGAAGCCAAATGTTGGAGTTGTAATAAATACCTCATTTTCGTTATGCATTATTTGTTTTGGTTGTTTAAAAACACAAAACACACAATCCGATTACTCGATTAATCGATCGATTAAGTGCTAGATTAATCGATTACAAAAAGAATCAATAGCTGCAGCCCTAGTGTCCGGAGACCCTCACGCCATGATTCCATGCACACATGCTCACTGGAATGCTTTATTATTAAAAAAATGACTATGCTTTGAAATATAGCCCACACTAGCTGCTAGGGATTTTTCTTTGCTGAACGGACACCTCAGCTAGCTAGCTAACTGTAAACAGATTGCAATGGTAGATTTTAGCTAACTGTTTTAAGCCAAGGTTAGCTCAAATGCAGTCAACCTGTTCAAATAGCTGGAAGTGGTGAACATTTTATTTATTTTGGCAAGTAGCCTACTACTTACTTATCCGTGCAGGACAGCTGCTTAGTAATGGGGGCAGCAGTTAGCGCTAGCTATCTTCCAGGCAGCCAATTCATTCTTTTGGGTTGTTGTAAGATCGAGAAGTGCTATGTGTAGTGCTATGTAGTTAGACGTTAGTCTATGTCTCCCAGTCTGCTTATACAGCTACAAGACCAATGTTATGGCAATTTTTTGATTTTCATTGATTTACAGTATTGATTTTCATTTACTTTCAGTAAGACATTGAAATGACTCTTTGCTGGACTGTATGTGGTCTGCCAACATATGACTGTGTGTGTGTGTGTGTTTAAACACTGGGAAACAGGTGAGACTAGGGCTGCAGCTATCGATTCTTTTTGTAATCGATTAATCTAGCACTTTATCGATCGATTAATGGAGTAATCGGATTAAAAAAATGAATGTGTTTTTAAACAACCAAAACAAATAATGCATAACGAAAAGTATGTGGCTGTAAAATAATCAAGCATTTGGCTTTTATTTCTCAAAAAAACAACAACAAAGAAAACAGAGGTATTTATTCCAACTCCAACATTTGGCTCCAAAACTAAGCCTATTTATTGTACTTTTTACCCATTTAGTGTTTATAAGTGCCAGTGCCAACAATTATATAACAATACAGTTAAGTCAACTTTATACTGTAAAACATGTATTACATGTAAAACATGTAAAACTATGAATACAAACTTAAATAGTAAAGGCCATTTGGCCTTAGTTTTGTCTTCTTAATACAACATTACAAAAAAAGGATTGCACCTTCTGCAAATTACCCACCGGAGAACAAAAATAAATGAAATTAATAAAATATCAAGCCAAACAGGTACACAATGTATACAATTTATAAAAAAAAAAAAAAGTGTGGCTTTGAAAAGGGGAATGTTTTATTGCAAATATGCATTTTGTTAAATAGAAAAAGAACAGCATTTTGTTTTTCACTTAGTTGAAGTATATTAGCACGTTTTGTAGTATTATATTTTTTTGTTAATTGAAAATGTTCTATGTTCAATTACTTTGCTAGCCGATTATGTCTTCCCCAAAAGTACGAGTGGATTTGGAGAAGCAGGCTGGTGGGGAGTTTCATTTTTTGTTGTTGTCTGTAACTATTTGGCAGACGTGACATAGCCTACAAACAAGGTCTCGCAAAGACTGCAATGCAATATTTGTTCCTCCATCACGTCCCGGTGAACACAGTGAATGCATGCTGAAATTATTGTTGCGTGGCTACATAAAAGTTTAAGCATATGTGATGCATTGCCGCAATTGGTCTGACTGGCGCGTGAGAGAGACGTGTGTGTGTGTGTGAAGGGGTTCTTTGTTTAGGCTATACTCTCTTGCAATTGAACGTGAATACGTTTACTACTTAAAAACATCAAAGCTAAACATCATATCTAGTCAAACCGCATCACGACATCACTACAAATACAGTATGGGATTAAAATCAGCGAACATCAATGTATAGGCTTAGGCACGGGCGGAGATATTGGCGCGGGGCACAGAATCGTTACCTTGTTTCAGCGACGCTGGAAGGAAGCGATCCCAAACTTTAGACATTCTCTGCCGTTTATGGACATCTTCACTCTCCGCCGTCGCGCCAACTAAATTCACAATGTATCACGCGCTATGGTGTGCTTCCTGAACATTGAACAACGGTCCGTGTGAAATCAGATCCCTGCGCATATAGTGCTGTAATTAACTTCATAGGAATTTAACGAGGCTTCGAGGCAGAGTTTTTGCCTCGAGGAATTTTTGTAATCGAGTAAATAGAGTAACTCGATGAATCGTTGCAGCCCTAGGTAAGACATCAGGAGAAGGCAGATTGAAAAGGGGCTCCCTAGGGTCAGAGGTCGCCCAATTTAGAACTTGTGAGTTTGTAAGAATAAACTCATCAGTATCAGAAAACTAGCAGTGAAGCCTCTCCTTGTTTAGATAAGGGCCTGTAAGCAGGAGACCTTGAAAGCAGTATAAAGACTCCTCTGCCCTCCCCCTGGTCATCGCACTTGTTTCACAGACTGTACTGGTGACTTCTGTGTGGCAACTGGGCCTTCTTGCAAGAATAAAGTACTTTTTAATGATCATTTGAATTTCAGAGTGTCTCTTACACAGTTGATGATTGTTTAATGAATTTTTGCCACAGCACCACATAGTTTTCAGTGAGCTGCCCAAAGGCATGGTTGAGTGGGTGTCTTTCCAAAACTACTTTAGGCATCCAGTTGTTGCTAGATAAGTTTTAAGACATGCTTAGACATGTGCTCGTAATACTTGGTAGCTCAAAGGCAGCTGTTTGTTGTTAGATAACTGGAAGGCATTCAGATAGAGCTAGAAAGAGCCAGACTGACTTCTAAGCAGCTTTGTAATACTGGTTTACTCTGAGGCAGCCTGTTGAAATTTAGATAACTCCAAGGCAGCTGAGGTGATGTTTTAACACAGGGTATCTCAAAGGCAGCGATTTATTCCTAGACAACTGGAAGGCATCCAGGATCGAGCTAGGCACAGACAGACTGGTTAAGGGCTGGTTATCTCTGAGGCAGGGTGTTGAATTGTAGATATGTATTTTGCTAAGTAACTATAATCATGTACACATACGAACAGACTTCTGCTGCTTTGTAAAACTAGCTTCATCCACTTTTCTAAACAACTTTTTCCTTTTTCCAGGGCGCACAAGACCCCGAACCAGATCCCCAGGGCCCACAAGACCCCGAACCAGATCCCCAGGGTGCACAAGACCCCGAACCAGATCCCCAGGGCCCACAAGACCCCGAACCAGATCCCCAGGGCCCACAAGACCCCGAACCAGATCCCCAGGGCCCACAAGACCCCGAACCAGATCCCCAGGGCGCACAAGACCCCGAACCAGATCCCCAGGGCGCACAAGACCCCGAACCAGATCCCCAGGGCGCACAAGACCCCGAACCAGATCCCCAGGGCGCACAAGACCCCGAACCAGATACCCAGGGCCCACAAGACCCCGAACCAGATCCCCAGGGCCCACAAGACCCTGAAGACCCCCAGGACCCCGAGGACACCCAGACTTTTTGGTATGTGCCAAGCCTTCTAAGGGTGTCCTCTGGTCACCGTGCACACAGGTAAGAGTTATGTTTCAGAGATAAACATTTAGGCTTAAAAAATGTTTTCTTAGCAGCAGAAAAAAACTTTTTGTTATCACATTTTGTTTCATAACAAAATAGCATTTAGCATCTGTCTGGTATGATTATGACAGGAAAGTTAATAGGATTAAAGTTAATTATGGTACAGACAAATGGAGCTCGATAGAAACAACACATACCGCTCTGGGCTTTCATAGGAAAAATAGAATGTCTGTAATTTTCTAGAACAACCTGACAATGATTGCCAATCACAAGTTTGCAAAAGCATCTCTACCGTTTTAATTTCTTGGATTTAGACTCATCACTCATTGGCCTCTGTTTTTAAATATGTCTGACAAAGGTATACTGTATCTGTGGAGGAGGTGAAGAGGAGGACTGCTTCTCCAGAGAAGATGTCTGTCAATACAATGATGTCACTCCTCAGAACTAATAAAAATGAAAAAAGGAACCTGAAGGAGGATCTGAAGAATAAGGGAGTGGTCCCTGGGCCTGTCACCAAGGTGACATCATTGTGCACCAGACTGACAGAGGGTACAGTTCAATTATTAACAGTTTTACATTCAATTTGGTTGCAAGTTGGTTATGTTGCTATGTAAAAAAATGCACTTTGACATATCAGTGTATCGAAGGCTGTGTTCATTCTATTCACATTTATTTTCTGTTTTACCTTTTGTTATTAAAGGGGAAGCAAAGGACCTTTGTCAGTCGGTGGGTGTCCTTGCAGCCAAGGGCATCAACTTTAAGGCAGTGACCATGCCGATGACCACTGTGAAAGCGGCAGAGTTAAAGTAAGCATTTGCAAAAGAAATATTTTACTTTATACATCTGTGTGCTCAGACCGGGATACTAAAATTTTATTTGCAGGGCTTAAGCTCTGTCAGCAGGGATGGAAATTAACTTTTTTGTTCACCGGCCACTGTGGCTGTTGGATTTCAAAATCTACCAACCACTCAATGTTTTTACCAGCCACTTTCTTGTTTTTAACCTACAATGTGTAACTGCATGTGAAAATTAATACTACAAGATATACAAGCAGTTTATTTAATCTCAAGTCTCAATAAAATACTGAAATTTTCTCTTTCTTTCTTATACACACACCAGGCATGGCATTATGGGTGCGTTAGTAGGCCCACCCACTTTTCAACAGGCCCACCCAAAACTTTTAATGTAAAAAAAACAAAACGTTTAATAAATACTAATTTTGTCAAGAACTAAAAAAATAAGCTCATAATTTGTGCTAAAATAGTCTAAATGTTTAATTTTTAAAAAATGAAAAGCTGGTTTTGTCTTTTTTGATGTCTCTGCGCAAATTTAGCAGACAGTGGTTTGGGTTTGTTCCAATCAGAGCATGTGAGCGGAGAGCGCATTTCTGAATATTCCGTTTCGTCACTCATTCCGCAGGGTCGCTCGCTCAACCCAGAATGGCCTGAGCCTGTTGCAAAAATATGTGGAATAAGGGCTGCCTCCGACTTAAAAAAAAATTCTAGTCAACTAGTAGTTGTTCATTTAAGCTATTCGTGGACAAAGATGAAGTTGACGATGCGGATTCGCCATGAATGAGAAATGCACATTTCATATGGATTTCACAATCAGAGAGCCTATTTCTTTTGGTTTTAAATATTTTCGTTTAAAAGTAGACATTTCAAGCTTTCTATAATAGATAGCCTATATTTCTAAAATCTGTGAGGCACAAGCTGAGTTCCGGCGCCCTTCGTTCACGTGCAATGCAAGTGATCATGCCGACGCCTTATTACATTGTCTGCTATATAGTTTCTTCCTATTTTTTAAATACAGGCAATTGGTTGATAAAACATTGATCAAAATTAAGATACAATTTATACAAAACGAAAATCTTTTAAAAAGAGTATTTCTAGAAAAAAAAATGCAATGAAGTGATCAAAATCATGTCTTGCATGTCACGTCAGACCGCTCCAGACATATTTGCGTATCATATTTTTCTCGGCGACCAGCGCCGTTGCTAGGAGGGCGCCAGCGCCTCTGCCTCGCGAGTGGATGATAGTCCTGAAGACGCCTAGCAATGGTACCTTTAGTGGTAGTATACCTTTAGTTAAGTTATACCTCAAGACTAGAGTCTTCGTAGCGCACTAAACAACGCCAGACCGATGCGTAATGGAGATTACAAAGCGCTCTTCTTTGGTCAGAACCATGGAGAGCGATCGCGGATAGGTCGGTCCTATGCACCGACAGATGTTTTCTCTGCAGAGCTAGTCTTAACGCCTGCGATGTAACGCCACATTTTTTTGAAGGTGTGCCTCCTCTAAAAGTGCCCACCGTCCGTGTGAAACAGTATGCTATTTTTATTTACCCGCCACAGTGGCCGGTAGGTGAAGCGAGTTTACCCGCCACAACACAAAATCACCCGCATTTGGCTGGTGGCGGGTGCTAATTTCCATCCCTGTCTGTCAGCCTTGTAATATAACATCAATTACAATAGGTTTGAAGCTTCACTATGTTGATATAAATGCACAGATAAAGCTATATACTGAGAACATTCAATGTTTCCCTCCAGATATCTGTTGCAAAAGTTGGCTCAGGAGGTTCAGAAGAATGGCCAGGACTTCCACAACTTGAGCCATGGTCTGGGGCCAGGAATGGTTGAGGTTGTGGTGAAGATTTTTTGTAAATGCTTAGATAAGTACAAAAAAAAAAGCAGTCATAATCCCTTCCCTTCACATTTTTGCACAATTTGATGCATTTTTGCACATTTCTGGGACCAACAAAAACCCAACCCAAAGTAAAATAAATGGAAATATCAAAAATAGCCTATATAAAAAATAACATGTAAACCTCTTACATTTTATGAAGGCCCTTGGATCTTTGGGACTGGCTCTGAAGTCTGTCTGCTGCACTGCTAGACACTGGATGCTATTTAGTTATTTAATATGTCACATGTTTGTAAAGTCAGGTAGCCTACACCCATACTATGCTCAAGCCTTACCTGACTGAATTATGTTTTTATATTTAAATTTCAGCTGCTGCCATGTTCTTTTAATGACTGCAGGATTGCTCCACATGAAAATTAAAATTAGGTTGAATAACATACTGTTCCTCCAGTTTTAACTCTGATATTATAACAGTTGGGTAAGTTACTTGTATTACTAACTACAATTGATATCTTCAACTGTGTAATTAGATTAATGTAATAATGACTATCTTTAGAAAGTATTGGTCTACTTATTACTAATTACTAAATCCCATGTCAACCTTAAACACTTGAACAATACAAGGAGAGACAAGAAACAGCACTTTTAATGCTTTCAAATAAACATTATACAATTGCATGAATTATTCTTGAATTGACCAAAGTGTGTAGAGGGAGAAGGTTAAATTAAAAATATAACTTTTAAAAATGTATGTTAAATAGCATATACAAAATTTTTCTATAGTCTAACACAATTACATCAGATTTAACTTTACATTACAGAAGAATTAAGAGTAATCCCTTTCATTAAAAAATACACAAATAAATAAAATGAGATTTGCAAATAAATAAAATATTTACAAATGTTTTATTATTTTACAAACACAACTCTGCCTGGCATTTATTTGTGAACCGCTTTCTGTGCATTTGTAAATCGCTGCACACATTTGTGAATCGGTTCCTGTGCATTTGTGAATCCCCTCACGCATTTGTGGATTTTGAAACACTTCTAGCGTCGATGTGCAGACAGATCCACAAATAAGTGGACTCCACCCACCGCCTACTCAAGCCAATCAGATAACGGCCACATCGAGCTGGCCAATTGTAGCACGTTCTCGCTTCAACCAATCACGTTTGGCTTTACACTCGGGGCGGGAACTGATTCTTGCATCCTTGAAAGGAGCAGTAGTAGCGCTGAACTGTTTGTGTGGTAAAAACACTGTTTTCAAAAGATTGTTGGAGTTTATATTATATTTCCCTTTTTATTTCCATCAGGATACACTCAGGGAATTATGATAATCAGAGATCCCGAGCATCATGAACAGTCTACACCGGCAAGAGGCGCGACACAGCGCGTCAAAAGCAAATAGGCACTATCTATTCACTGCTGCCGTAGCAGTTTCAAATAATGTAAAACTAGCATGTTTGAAACGTTAACACATATTCCCTATGTGACGTCTGCTTAGCTGCAGACATGCCTGCATAATCATACTCTTAACGGCTCTGATCGTAGCCTACTTATTGACTAGTGCTGGTTACTTGAAAAATCATATTTCGTGATAGTGTCCTGGACGCGGGGCATTCATTGATAGTAAACGGATGCCCGCACTTCTAGATAGATAGAAGATAGATTAGATTAGAAGATAGATAGATTCTTCTAGATAGATAGCCTCGCACGGGGTAGACACGATGCAAGAAATTACAGGACATACGATTTTGCCTTTTAAAGCACAATTGCGTTGACAAATAGCAATAATAGGACATAAATAAATGTCATGTAGAATACCAAATATGAGGCCAAATGACCACCCAATATGGAACAGTACGAGCCTCAGCATCAGCGTGTGCTGCAAATAAAAATCTTGCAATGCAAATTAAAAACTCGTGTAGCTATTTATGGGTTGAGCCCAGTTATTCATTAGTCAGCTACTCGATGCTTTTCTGTTCTATCTTGAATAACGTGACGCGTCCATAATGCGTTGTTCCCATAACAGAGATGTAAAGGGCTGTTTCTCTGGCTTTTTTCAAGGCTCATACAAATTGTGGCTTGGCTTGACAAGCAGTCTAATGGTGTAATTCTAACAAAATCCAAATTTTAAACATATTTTATGGGCCTTTACGCGTACACTTTTTGAAATGCAGATGAATGATGAATGAACACAGAGCAAGATCGCCCAGTGTAAAGCCAAACGTGATTGGTTGAAGCGAGAACGTGCTACGATTGGCCAGCTCGATGTGGCCGTTATCTGATTGGCTTGAGTAGGTGGTGGGTGGAGTCCACTTATTTGTGGATCTGTCTGCACGTCAACGCTAGAAGTGTTTCGAAATCCACAAATGCGTGAGGAGATTCACAAATGCACAGAAAGCGGTTCACAAATAAATGCCAGGCAGAGTTGTGTTTGTAAAATAATAAAACATTTGTAAATATTTTATTTATTTGAAAATCTCATTTTATTTATTTGTGTATTTTATATTTTTTTGTGAAACTCTTTACATTTATTTGTGGATCTTAATCTATTTATTTGTGAATTCGATAAATTTTTGTGAATCTCTTTACATTTATTTGTGAATATTAATCTATTTATTTGGAATATTGCAACAATAATACCCCCATAGTGGTGCATGCGCTTAACTCATAGTCAGTCAACTCAGAGTTGATTGAACTAACTCATTTCAGCTGTTCTGAAACCAAAAACTCAGTTTCCCATCTCAGGGTAAGTCAACTCAGAGTTCAAGTTTTAACTCAAGAGTTGGTTGAACCTCCTTATTGAAAGAGGCCCCAGGTGAGCTGCTTTAATGTTGTTATATAGGGCCAATGAAGGATTATAACTTTCGCTGTCACACCAACTACTCAAATCTTTGAGCATTTTCCAAATACAGTGCTGTGTCTGTGTGTTGTGTTGTGGCTGTGCTATGTCTGTGCTGTCCAATTGTGACAGTGTATCATCTGAATGAATATGCTCTGTCTCATCATTGATTTCACTTCTGACTGTTGTTATATAATATCAAGAACATGCAATTACCTGCATCCTTGTTTATTATAGATGCCTTTATTGTTACACATATTTAGCCAATGTATTGCATATAATGTATTGCATTCAATGTTATTATTTATTTTGTTTGTAAAAGATGTCTTATATTGTTTTGGCATAGATGCACAGTAATTGGTTTTGTATGTATATGTGACTGTGCCAACCCATGTTAAGAGGAGCAGAAAAGTGCGATTATGTGTGTGTGCTAGACTCCTAGAACTTTAAATGAACTCAGCCATCTTAGTTGAGTTTACTGGAGTTCAAGGACATGAAGAGGTGGATGCTTGCACCTGACTGGAGAAGGATCTGGGAAACTTTAGCACTGTCGTTGGGATGTGACACTTGGGATGGGACTCGGCCAGCAAGTTTAAGATCATCCAAATGGCTAAAGACATAAGGGTTTATAATCAATGGGTTGCCAGTGTTTCATAGATTTAGACTAACCAACAACCACCCACCTACACAAATTCTGGCTATACTAAATATGAACTTTTTAATGACCTTCAACGTGTTAATGTTCTTCAGTTATAGTATTCATTCTATTTACAGTACTGAATATTTGAACCAAGAACCCACATAAAGGAATGGATATAGAGACT
The DNA here is from genome assembly GCA_023718395.1 of Leucaspius delineatus. Classification (NCBI taxonomy): domain Eukaryota; kingdom Metazoa; phylum Chordata; class Actinopteri; order Cypriniformes; family Leuciscidae; genus Leucaspius; species Leucaspius delineatus. Next base: position 3,899,302 of record CM043367.1, on the reverse strand, counting down.
TACCAGTAGTATTTCACAACATGGTTATGAAGGATGAGTAATAAGTCATCCAACCTCTTGTTGCAATATCCCCCAAGAAAGTTGTACTTGATCCCAAAGAAGAACCTTTAAAAGGAGATATCTGTATTAACTTTTGGATTATACAGTGTCAAATTGCTTGTAGACACTGATTTAATAACTTAAACCATTATTACATAACAATTTACATATAAATCATAACAATCATCATTTTTCAAGAGCATGCTTCTAGAGTAGAAGTCGTCTCTTCACTCAAAATAAAAAATGACACAGGTACTCCTTTACCTTCTTCATTTTTCACCATGACTGCATAAAAGGCAAATCCATATTGAGTGATACTTTTGTAGGTAGCATCCAAAAACAACATTTGTCCCCCAAATTTTTTAAGCTGTTCCAGCTGCCATGTGGAACTGTAGACAATCATCAGGGGCTGATCCTCACTATGTGAGAGTGGTTGAAAAAGTAAAATACTGTCTTTCAACTCAGACTGGAGTAGTTTTTCAACAGATACACTGTCATTTCCGTCCATTCTGATGTATTTATTGAAGCTGGTTCTAATTTGTGTTGTGTCCTCTGGAGAAACAAAGAATGTTCTGTCCATAAAGTCTGTTTTTCCCCGGCTCTGAGACCAGTCAATGCATTTTAAAAGAATGGCGCTATTTGAGAGTCCTTGAGAAATACACCTATGAATGAATTCTACCAAGTCGTCGTCTATACTTATTTTTTTCAAAGTAATTTTTATTTTAGGTGAACCACACACGATACATATTGATGCATTTTTGTATTGTGATCTATTGTTACACCCCTACAAAACAATGCATAATATAATATAATATAATTATATATAGAGTATATTGTCCAGCTCTAGTGTTTTCTGTGTGTGTGTGTGTGTGTGTGTGTGTGTGTGTGTGTGTGTGTGTGTGTGTGTGTGTGTGTGTGTGTGTGTGTGTGTGTGTGTGTGTGTGTGTGTGTGTGTGTGTGTGTGTGTGTGTCTGTCTGTCTGGTTCTCATGCGCCCCGGGCCTGATCAGTGTGTCTGGGTCAGGCAGCTGGTTGCTAAGGAGCAGAGAGCAGACAGCAATTCTCTTACACACACACACACACACACACACACACACACACTCACTCTGAAGTGGGGGCTGAGACTAGTCAACATAGAAAAGGACAGAGAGAGAGAGGACGACACAAAGCCATCTTTCATGCGTTTCACATCAGCCCCTCCTTCTGCACTCCGGTTTAAATATAGACCATTAACCCCGTTTGCCTTTACTCTCTCTACACACACCAACTCTACACACACCAACTCTTACTCTCTCTACACACATCAACTCTACACACACCAACTCTTACTCTCTCTACACACACCAACTCTACACACACCAACTCTTACTCTCTCTACACACATCAACTCTACACACACCAACTCTTACTCTCTCTACACACATCAACTCTACACACACCAACTCTTACTCTCTCTACACACATCAACTCTTAACACATCAACTCTTACTCTCTCTACACACATCATCTCTTACTCTCTCTACACACACCAACTCTACACACACCAACTCTTACTCTCTCTACACACATCAACTCTACACACATCAACTCTACACACACCAACTCTTACTCTCTCTACACACATCAACTCTACACACATCAACTCTTACTCTCTCTACACACATCATCTCTACACACACCAACTCTTACTCTCTCTACACACATCAACTCTTACTCTCTCTACACACATCAACTCTACACACACCAACTCTTACTCTCTCTACACACATCAACTCTACACACATCAACTCTACACACACCAACTCTTACTCTCTCTACACACATCAACTCTACACACATCAACTCTTACTCTCTCTACACACATCATCTCTACACACATCAACTCTACACACACCAACTCTTACTCTCTCTACACACATCAACTCTACACACATCAACTCTTACTCTCTCTACACACATCATCTCTTACTCTCTCTACACACACCAACTCTACACACACCAACTCTTACTCTCTCTACACACATCAACTCTACACACATCAACTCTACACACACCAACTCTTACTCTCTCTACACACATCAACTCTACACACATCAACTCTTACTCTCTCTACACACATCATCTCTACACACATCAACTCTTACTCTCTCTACACACACCAACTCTTACTCTCTCTACACACATCAACTCTACACACATCAACTCTTACTCTCTCTACACACATCATCTCTACACACATCAACTCTTACTCTCTCTACACACATCATCTCTACACACACCAACTCTTACTCTCTCTACACACATCAACTCTACACACATCAACTCTTACTCTCTCTACACACATCATCTCTTACTCTCTCTACACACACCAACTCTACACACATCAACTCTACACACACCAACTCTTACTCTCTCTACACACATCAACTCTTAACACATCAACTCTTACTCTCTCTACACACATCATCTCTTACTCTCTCTACACACATCAACTCTACACACACCAACTCTTACTCTCTCTACACACATCAACTCTACACACATCAACTCTTACTCTCTCTACACACATCAACTCTACACACACCAACTCTTACTCTCTCTACACACATCAACTCTACACACACCAACTCTTACTCTCTCTACACACATCAACTCTACACACATCAACTCTTACTCTCTCTACACACATCATCTCTTACTCTCTCTACACACACCAACTCTACACACATCAACTCTACACACACAAACTCTTACTCTCTCTACACACACCAACTCTACACACATCAACTCTACACACACCAACTCTTACTCTCTCTACACACACCAACTCTACACACAACTCTTACTCTCTCTACACACACCAACTCTACACACAACTCTTACTCTCTACACACATCGACTCTACACACAACTCTTACTCTCTCTACACACATCGACTCTACACACAACTCTTACTCTCTCTACACACACATCAACTCTACACACATCGACTCTTACTCTCTCTACACACATCAACTCTTACTCTCTACACACATCAACTCTTACTCTCTCTACACACACATCAACTCTACACACATCGACTCTTACTCTCTCTACACACATCGACTTTTACTCTCTCTACACACACATCAACTCTACACACATCGACTCTTACTCTCTCTACACACATCGACTCTTACTCTCTCTACACACACATCAACTCTACACACATCGACTCTTACTCTCTCTACACACATCAACTCTTACTCTCTCTACACACACATCAACTCTACACACATCGACTCTTACTCTCTCTACACACATCGACTCTTACTCTCTCTACACACACATCAACTGTACACACATCAACTCTTACTCTCTCTACACACACATCAACTCTACACACACATCAACTCTACACACATCAACTCTTACTCTCTCTACACACACATCAACCAGGCTTGTGCAAAATTCAGAATTGGCCTCCATTCAATTCATGAATTGGAATTTGAATTGAATTTACTCCGCCCCACAGGACGTTGAATTGAATTTGAATTGGAATGACAGGAAGTGGAATTAAATTCATGGCAATTCAAAGAAATTCCACACAGTCACACAACAGAAAGAATGTGTTGAGTCTCGCATGCATTCAGTGTTAGGAAGGTTACTCTGGAAATGTTATTGCTTACTGTTATTAGTTACCCATTATAAATGTGGTTTGGATTACTTTATTTGGATAACTTTATCAATGCAAAGCAATTTTGTTTTAAGTTGATTAGTAACTAATTGAATTAAACATTTTACATCAGTAATACAACTAAATACAATTACATTAATTTTGTAATTTACAGAAATTTCACAAAAATTTCACAGAAATTTCATTTCATGTAACTGTTTACTCCTCAACCCTGCATACATTTTGTTCTAAAATAGATATTGATCAAATTTTTGAAATAAATTACCCCCTCAATGTTGTTTAATTAGTTTTGTTCCAATGTAATTTTCATTTCAAAGTAATCATACAAACACAAAGTTGTTGTAAATGCAGTTATCATTTATTCCAATGCAAAAAATTACTGAGCAACACTGTTGCATCTAATTCTCAATAGCTCCTCAAATGTTTTTTCATTGAGTCTGCACCTTTCTGGTCTGAATATCTTTCCTGCAACACTAAAAATTCTCTCAACAGGTGCAGAGGAAGCTGGTATGGCAAGATATTTACATGCAAGTTGAGCTAGGGCAGGAAAACGGCTTTGGTTTTCTCTCCAATAGACCAAAGGATCAGTATCCTCTGTAAGACAAGGGGTACTCAAGTACACAGGGACCTCATGTGGGGCTGTGTCAGATGGCATAGCAGATTGACTTTTCATGTAGGAAAACAGTTTTGGGCGTTTCTTTGGTGGATCACTGCCATTCATGATTGCACTCCCTTTTGGGGAGGCAGACTCAACTTTTTCAGTGGGAAGGTTTTTGATTATTACCTGCTCTTCACCAACACACCAGTCCAACTTAAACCTTGGGTCGAGTGTGGCAGCCACCTGGAAGCATTCCATGTCTTCAAATTTTGTTAAACGTCTCTCAAGTGAGGATTGTAGAGTTGAGACAAACTTTTTATTACCGGTCATCTTCATGTTTTTGATAGCATGCCTTAAGCCCCTGACACAAGGGATGATGAAGCTGGAGGTTACTATTTTCTCAGCCTGGCATCTGTCTGTAGCTTCTCAAAGGGTTCCAATACCTCACAAAGCTCCTGGATTATTTTCAGCTCATATGATGTCAGCTGGATGGGGCAATGGAGCTCAGCAAGTACATCACTTGGGACATTGAGAACAGACCTCAGCATCTTTAACTGGCTATTCCAGCGAGTGGCATTCGCAGGCTGAAGTTTGTGCCCTCCGTCTAGGGCATCAGTAGCCAGTGTGGACTTGTGACAAAAAGAAACAAGTTTTTGGACCTTTCTTGTAAGTTTTTTATGGAGCCAGCATCATCCATTGCATCACGAACCACAAGCTGAAGAGTGTGGACAAAGCATGAGCTTCTCTCTGGTGGGAAGTAGACCATCTCCTCTTCAACATTCACCACTTCAAAATCAGATGTCTCATCCTGCTCTTCCTCTTCACTTTCAACAACATGCATTGGTGGGAAGAGGGTGAATGCCTTTATCATGTTGGAGGCATTATCAGTCACAATGAATGACACTTTGTTCTGAATATTGTAATTTTGAAGAACATCTTCATAAATTCTACAAATGTTTTCAGCTGTATGCCTCCCTTTAAAACGCTGACAGCTCAGCATTACACTCTGCAACATGAAATCTATAATGAAATGGCCAGTCATTCCAAAAAATGACTTCATTGATCGGTTTGACCAAAGATCTACTGTCAGTTTTTTCCATCAGATTAATCAGATGTGATTTTACAGTAGCTGAGCGCTGAGGGATAAGGTCCTGGCTGAGAGCTCTTCGGGAGGGCATTGTGAAGGAGGGTTGGGCCAAATGCAACATATTAATGAAATCCTTATTTTCAACAGTACAGAGAGGGAGGAGACCATTTGCAATATATGTAACAACACTATCAGTAAGAGCAACTTGTTGTCTATTAGTTGATGACCACTTAGAGCTGGAACTGGCTGTTTCAGAAGGATTACCATGATCTTCATTCTGGTTTGGCTGGATTGTGTAATCGCTGGTTTCACAGTACATCAAGATTTCCTGATGTTTTTTCTGTAGGGAAAAAAATACCTCAATGTATATTACTCTTTAACAGAACAAATATTTCTATTAATTCCACAATTGACAATAATTGTTTTCTTGATTTACAATAAGTAATAAGTAAAAATTGTGCTTGCATGCTTTTAAACACATATGATATCCAGTGTTTGGGGTAACTCCTTACAAAGTAATGCCATAATAATATAATCATATTTGGCAGTAACTGAGTAATGTAGCACATTAATATTACTGTTACTGTTGTGTTGTGAGTTAAAGGTGTGTATAACCCTTTATGAGGTATGCCAGGCTCTTGCTGTGTTGCACAGTAATGTAATGAGTAGAGTAATGAGTTACTATCCATAGAGAATAACAAGTAAGGTAATGCATCATGGTATTTTTAAAAGTGAATAATGTGTATTACACGTTCTTGAGTAGTGACCCCAACACTAGTTATATCAAATATCAGTTGCATAAATACCATCAAGAGATGGTTTTCAAAATAGAAGACTGTCTGTCTGTTAACTTACTTGTAGATGCCTTTTGAAATTTGAAGTAGCCTTGACAGAGCCACAGACTGGAGCACTGCAGTGCTTGCATATGGCTCTGTGGTTTCCAGAGGTTCTTGATGGAATTGGTTCTTCAAAATGAACTAGTACAGATGACCTTTTATGCCTGCTATTATTTTCCATGTCGCTGTTGTTACAGGTTTCAAATCTATCAACCTTTGTAATCTGAAGTTGTAAGGGACTTCTGTAACTCCATCAAATTGTGCTTTCAAACAAATCACAAATGTCCACCTGAAATTATTTAGCAACCATTTTAAATACTTGGTTAAAGTAAAGCATTCTGGGAAATGGAGTCATGTTCCATCATGTTACACAAAATTACAATTACAATAAATCAAACTTAATTATTTCTTCTATGACTAGAGCTTTTAACATTCATTGCTGGGGGAAAACATATCCTTTTAATGTAATCTGTACAAGTAGTTCAAACTAATATCATTTATAATGCAATCATTTCTGACATATACTGTAAAGCTTCATTGTTAAACACTTCACTTAAAATATGTATATGAATTTCTTTGAATTTTTATTGAATTGCAATTCTGCTTCATTTAATTCAAATTCGAATTGTAATTCTAGATCCTGTTTTTGACATCAATTCAAATTCAATTCAAATTCAAGAATTGAATTGGAATTAAGGAGTCATTCTCAATTCAATTCTGAATTGTGCACAAGCCTGACATCAACTCTACACACATCGACTCTTACTCTCTCTACACACATCGACTCTTACTCTCTCTACACACACATCAACTCTACACACACATCAACTCTACACACATCGACTCTTACTCTCTCTACACACACATCAACTCTACACACATCAACTCTTACTCTCTCTACACACACATCAACTCTACACACACCGACTCTTACTCTCTCTACACACATCAACTCTACACACATCGACTCTACACACATCGACTCTTACTCTCTCTACACACATCGACTCTACACACATCGACTATACACACATCGACTCTTACTCTCTCTACACACATCAACTCTACACACATCGACTCTTACTCTCTACACACATCAACTCTTACTCTCTACACACACATCAACTCTACACACACATCAACTCTTACTCTCTCTACACACACATCAACTCTACACACATCAACTCTTACTCTCTCTTCACACACATCAACTCTAGACACACATCAACTCTACACACATCAACTCTTACTCTCTCTACACACACATCAACTCTTACTCTCTCTACACACACATCAACTCTACACACATCGACTCTTACTCTCTCTACACACATCAACTCTTACTCTCTCTACACACATCGACTCTACACACACATCAACTCTACACACACATCAACTCTACACACACATCAACTCTTACTCTCTCTACACACATCAACTCTACACACATCAACTCTACACACATCGACTCTTACTCTACACACATCAACTCTACACATCAACTCTACACACATCGACTCTTACTCTACACACATCAACTCTACACACATCAACTCTTACTCTCTCTACACACATCAACTCTACACACACATCAACTCTTACTCTCTCTACACTCATCAACTCTACACACACATCAACTCTTACTCTCTCTACACACATCAACTCTACATACACATCAACTCTTACTCTCTACACACATCAACTCTACACACATCGACTCTTACTCTCTACACACATCAACTCTACACATCAACTCTACACACATCGACTAGGGAGACATAGTCTCTCCAGCGTGTCCTAGGTCTGCCTCGGGGTCTCCTCCCGGTGGGACGCGCCCGGAACACCTTCCCAGGAAAGCGTCCAGGAGGCATCCGGAACAGATGCCCGAGCCACCTCAGCTTACCCCTCTCGATGTGGAGGAGCAGCGGCTCTACTCTGAGCTCCTGCCGAGTGACAAGCTTCTTACCCTATCTCTAAGGGATCGCCCAGCCACCCTGCAGAGAAAGCTCATTTCGGCCGCCTGTATCCGGGATCTTGTCCTTTCGGTCATGACCCACAGCTCATGACCATAGGTGAGAGTAGGAACGTAGATTGACCGGTAAATCGAAAGCTTCGCCTTGCAGCTCAGCTCTTTCTTCACCACGACAGACCGGTACAGCGACCGCATTACTGCAGAAGCTGCACCGATCCGTCTGTCAATCTCCCGTCTCATCCTTCCCTCACTCGTGAACAAGACCCCGAGATACTTGAACTCCTCCACTTGAGGCAGGAACTCTCCACCAACCTGAAGTGGGCAAGCCACCCTTTTCCGACTGAGGACCATGGCCTCGGATTTGGAGGTACTGATTCTCATCCCAGCCGAGTGTGAAGTGTTTGCATCCCAACTCTGCTGCAATCCGTCCCAGTGCATGCTGAAGGTCCTGGTTTAATGAGGCCAACACGACAACATCATCCGCAAAGAGCAGAGACAAAATCGTGTTGTCACCAAACCTGACCCCCTCCGGCCCCTGGCTGTGCCTAGAAATTCTGTCCATAAAAATTATGAACAGAACCGGCGACAAAGGGCAGCCCTGCTGGAGTCCAACATGCACTGGGAACATGTCTGACTTACTGCTGGCAATACGAACCAAGCTCCTGCTTCGGTCGTACAGGGATAGCCCTTAGTAAAGGGCCCCGGACCCCATACTCCCGGAGCACCCTCCACAGGCCGCCGCGAGGGCCACAGTCGCATGCCTTTTCCAAATCCACAAAGCACATGTGGACTGGTTGGGAAAACTCCCATGAGCCCTCCAGTACCCTGTAGAGGGTATAGAGCTGGTCCAGTGTTCCACGACCGGGACGAAAACCGCACTGTTCCTCCTGGATCCGAGGTTCTACTATCAGCCGTATTCTCCTCTCCAGTACCCTGGCATAGACTTTCCCAGGGAGGCTGAGAAGTGTGATCCCCCTGTAGCTGGAACACACCCTCCGGTCCCCCTTCTTAAAAAGAGGGACCACCACCCCGGTCTGCCAGTCCAAAGGCACTGTCCCCGACCGCCAGCCGATGTTGCAGAGGCGTGTCAGCCAAGACAGCCCCACAACATCCAGAGACTTGAGGTACTCAGGGCGGATCTCATCCACCCCCGGTGCCTTGCCACCGAGGAGTTTCTTGACTACCTCGGTGACTTCAGCTTGGGTGATGGACGAGTCCACCTCCGAGCCCTCAGCCTCTGCTTCCTCAATGGAAGACTTGGTGGGATTGAGGAGATCCTCTAAGTATTCCTTCCATGTCCAACGACATCCCCAGTTGAGGTCAACAGCTCCCCACCTCTACTGTAGACAGCGTTGGTAGGGCACTTCTTCCCCCTCCTGAGGCGCCGGACGGTTTGCCAGAATCTCTTCGAGGCTGACCGATAGTCCTTCTCCATGGCCTCACCGAACTCCTCCCAGGCCCAAGTTTTTGCCTCCACCAGTGATGGAGTACTCGAGTCCTGGACTCGGACTCGAGTCCGACTCGAGACTCTATTCTCAGGACTCGTGACTTGACTTGGACTCGCGGACTGATGACTCGTGCTTGGACTCGGACTCGAGGATATAAAATCGGACTTGAGCATTCATCAAATGAATGACGTTGGATGAAGTTTCTGACCAAATAGGTTATAAAAATTTGATTTAAGATGTTACACTTTTCCTGTTTCGAGCTCCGGGACCTCTTTTTCCCCCACATATAAGAACGAGCAGAGAGAAAGCCCCGGTCGCGCGCGTGCACGCACCGTCTTCAAACAACATGAGCGCTGTCTGTCTTGCTCCCTCTCTCACACGCATATTAATCAAAATCAATTGACACGATAGTAAAAGGTCAAAAGAATGAAGTTTCACGTGGAGCATTCAGAGATTTTTTTTCTCCTGAATTACCGCGGGGTGTGAATTGTTCTAACAAAAAAAAAAAAAAAAACGTTTGCCTTATCTTCTCTGAAAAGCGTTCCGCACATTCAGCTGACATAAACCACAATTTCAATAAACGAAAAAACCTATCCAGTGATGAAATGTTTTCGTCGACGTCAACTTCTCATATATTTTTTAATTAATGTCTAAAAATATAAAAATAATAATAACCCAAAAAAGGCCCAAGGCCCGGCCCGCATGTGAACTATGACGTGAAAATTGGCCCGAAGCCCGGCCCTAGGGGCTTAAAAAAGTCGGGGCCCGTCGGGCTCGGGCTGAAATGCAGGGCTTTACTCTGCACTGCCGTTTGACCCGAAGGCGCAGCCGCGCAGGGAAGCGACCCTTTCATTCACCGGGGTGAACTCCAACACATGGCGGCTGAGCTGGGGGGCTATAAGCAAACCCACACCAGCCCGCCGCCTCTCATCATGGGCAACTCCAGAGTGGTGAAGAGTCCATCCTCTCTCCAGGAGTGTGGTTCCAGAGCCCAAGCCGTGTGTAGAGGTGATCCCGACTATCTCTAGTCGGAACCTCTCAACCTCACGCACAATCTCAGGCTCCTTCCTCACCAGCGAGTCACACACAATTATAAGGATAATGACAGCAAATGTTTTTTATTAGCTGAAATAAATTGTCATTTGATCTGTTTATTATTTTGCTATTAAATGTAAAAAAAGAAAGAAAAAAAGTTTATGGTTTATTTGAGGAATTGGAGTCTGTTAACTACTGACCTTTTTTTGCCTTATTTATTGCCGTTTCCCCTATCACATTAATAATCATAAATTAGGTGAATTCACTATAACAACCGCCTCACTCTACATTATCCATTACACATTTAACACCGACGTTCATAACCACCTTAGCACTGCTCTTCACACACACAGAACTGGCGACTGCCTCACAAACATAGAGAAAACGCTGGTAATTTCTTAGAAACACTTCAGTAACTCATAAGCAACATGAGGTGACTTTTACAACATAAGTTTGGGTCACACTCTGCAATAAGGTTCATGAACATTAGTCAACTACCTTAACATGAACTAAGAATGAACAATACTTCTTCAGCATTTATTAATCTTAGTTCATAGTAATTTCAGCATTTACTGATACATTTTTAAATCAAAGGTTGTATTAGTTAACATTAGTTAATGCACTGTGAACTAACTGTAATGAACAGCTGTATTTTTATTAACTAACATTAACAAAGATTAATAAATACTGGAACAAATGTATTGCTCATGGTTAGTCCATGTTAGTTAATACAGTAACTATGTTAAATAATGAACCTTATTGTAAAGTGTTTCCAAAGATTGCGAAGAGTCTATTCATCTAATCTTGTAAATTGAGTCGATCTCTGAGCTCAGACTCTCGGTACTTCAAGCTTTACTCTCATTATCCTCATGACTATATTAGCATCTGCACTCTTTCAGTTCTACAGCTGATGTTCTCTGCAAGCGTCCTCTGAGGATCTCCACACACCACCCCGTGTGTTCAGGAGCCTGTCGAGCAGGGACGTGCACAGACATTTTGAGGGGCAGGGGCTCAAGTGAAATAAAGGGCACTTCTTATAATTACGTATTTTTTTTTCTTTTTTTAAACAAAAAAGTATATTAACGCAACTCTGACTTCCTTTTTAATTTTTTTTTTTTTAAAGTTAATTAATTTTATCTTCCTCAAACTCACGCAATTGTTTCATTTTCAAAAGATGTCTACAAAATAATCAGTTCACACAGAAACCATGGTCTCCTTATAGTCCAGGCAAAGTAACTCATTTTGAAGCCAAAAATAGAACTAATTGTAAAATAATTTTTTTCAGCTTAGATAATTTCTATGAGGTGTCCAGAACAACATACTAAAAGTCCTAAGAAATCCTAGTTGAGGAAATATGTTAAATTCTCATCAATCCGAGATGTGTGCCAATAAGGCCAGGCATCAATACACCCCAATGGGGCTATTTTTTTCCTTTACTCCTATCAAAATGAAACTTTACACAATGAAAGTACCCATGAAAAGTACAAATTTTTGTATTACAAGTTTCTTTGAAAATTTATTTGAATATGCAAATGAGCTATACACTAATCGAATATGCCCAAAATACACCCAAATAGGCTTAAATTTGTCCTTTACTCCTACCACAATAAAACTTTACATAGTAAAAGTATACATGAAAAGTAACTTTTTTGTATTACAAGTTTCTTTTGAAATGAATTTGAATATGCAAATGAGCAATATACTAAGCGAATATGCCCAAAATACACCCTAATGGTAGCCTGGGTTTCCCCCTGCTGCCTTGCACGCAGCACAATTTTATTCACGCTGCTAGGCAGCCTGGATACCATGGACCAGATTTTCCCCTCAAAAAGGGAACCAATCACAGAATGGGGAGGGAGCAGCAAGACGATGATGACGTCTATGCGACACACCGAAGCAGTTTGTTTATATCTATGAAATTCAACATGGCATCAGACCCGAAGTTACCTTTCGATGCAGCCTTAGATAGTGTGCTACAGTAAGTAGTTTAGAACGCAAGTTTATTTCATCTTCTTCCTCGTCGAATTTCTGTCGCTCTACATACGTCATCTGGTATAATTGAAATGATTGGCTATGAGCTACGTACAGGCGAATTTGATAGACATTCGTAGTGCCCAATAAACGGCTCTGGGCATTCGTAAACCATGCCTCAAATGCGAGAAAATGAACATGTGGTTCCCAGACCAAGTCTCAATGAGAAGAGGTCTGACGTTAGCCAGGCTACCCTAATGGACTTATTTTTTTCCTTTACTCCTATCATAATCAAACCTCACACAGTGAAAGTATACATGAAAAGTAACATTTTTGTTTTACAAGTTTCTTTGAAAAATCTATTTTAAATGAGCTCAACACTAGGCCTAATTGACTTATGGCCAAGAAACCATAAAGTCAAAAGTAGAAAAAAAGGGGCCAAATAACTAACACATTCATGTCCATTCAGTAAGTTAGTTAACCTATGCATAAACACGATAAATTTGAAGTCACTTGCCATACTTACCTGGGTCACCTTGCCACAAAAAGACTTATATTGACCTTAAAGGGTTAGTTCACCCAAAAATGAAAATTCTGTCAGTAATTACTTACCAACATGTTGTTCCAACCCCGTAAGACTTTCGTTCATCTTCGGAACACAAAATTAAGATATTTTTGATTAAATCTGAGAGCTGTCTCACTTGCTGGCCTAGAATAGTTATTAAAGACGTTAAAATAGTCCAAGTGACTACAGTGGCTCAACCATATGTTTATCAAGTGACGAGAATACTTTTTGTGCGCAAAAAACAAACAAAAATAACGACTTTATTCCATTCATTTCCTTCTCTCTGGGCCTCGAGTGAATTTACGTAATGTTTTAGCGCAGCGCGTCTGTTTGCACGTCACCACTTTGGCTCACTATTGGCCGACGCTGGTCATGTGTGTGATGCGTGTGATGTACAACACAGAAGCGCTACGCTAAAACACCACGTGAAGTCACTCAGGCCCACGGAGAAGAAAATAAATAGTGGAATAAAGTCGTTAGTTTTGTTTGTTTTTTGCGCACAAAAAGTATTCTCGTCGCTTGATAAACATATGGTTAAGCCACTGTAGTCATTTGGACTATTTTAACAATGTCTTTAATAACTATGTTGTGTATTGAGCTACGGCTTAACCTGTAGAGGGCGCTGTGTTGCATATTCACTGTGGATGCTGAAAGAGAACGAAGAAGAGAGTAAATAAAACAAGTGAAGTTGAGACTAGCGTGTGGCTCCCGTCTGTTCTGCTGTTATTATATTAAGATAAGATACCACAAATTGGCGACGAGGATGGCGACTGCCGGTGTGCCTCTTCCTGCATTGTTCCTGCCATGCAGTGGACAACCCACTATCCCGTTCGATATGTGGATGAAAATGTTCGACACGAGGAAACGTGCAATTCTCCTACACTGCCTGGGCACCGAAGGCCAACGTGTATTTTATACACTCACGAACGTAGGTACAACCTATGATTCAGCAGTAGATGCACTACGTGCACATTTCAGTCCAGCAATAAATGTCGTGGTGGAACGACACAAGTTTAGACAAAGAGTACAGAGACCGCATGAGACTGTAGCTGAGTATGTTGGCGCGCTACGTGAGTTAGCTACAACGTGCGGGTTTGCTGGTAATACAGATGAAATGATACGGGACCAACTTATTGAGCACGCTAGCTCTGTAAGAATACGTGAAAGACTTTTAGTACAAACGGAGGCAGATCTCACTCTGGATAAAGCAGTAAAGTTGGCGTGTCAAGTGGAAGCAGCTATCGGACATGCTCAGACTCTAGCTTCGGAGCCGCATGCTCCAGTGCACGTGGTAAAGGCAAGACCGAAACGTCCATTCAGAACCAGAGCAAAGAACAGTTACTCCGCAGAGCCTTCAGCAGCACTGAAACAGGATCAAAGCTGTTTTAGATGTGGATCAGCAGCTCACATGGCAAATGCTCAGGACTGCCCTGCAAGGAAAGTGACATGTCGGAACTGCAATAAGATCGGACACTTTGCTCGTGTATGTAAGTCCAAACAAAACACGGCCAAAGTAGGAGAAGTGGTTATTCTGGAAATGAATACGGTGCGAATGATAGAAAATGGACAACGAGATGTAAAAATTACATGCATAGTAGCCATAAATGCAAAGTCAACTTCCCGTACTGTGGAGTTAGTGGTTGATACGGGATCGGCGGTGTCAATCATTCCTGAGCATCTCTACAGAGCGCATTTCAGTGGTGTGCCGCTTGCTGAACCAGAAAAAAGGTTAGTGACTTACACCAAAGCTGATGTTCCAGTGCTGGGTTGCCTGCCAGCTACAGTGCAGTATGCCACCATTACAGTACCAGCTACACTGTACGTCGTGAAGACAGGCACAGCTCTGCTGGGAATGGATTTATTCAGGGCACTGAGACTTTCTATTAATAACAACATCGTGCTCTCACCTGCGGGCCCAGTGACCGAGATCAGAGAGATCAAAGCCGGATCAGTGACTGGGGAGAAGCTAGGTCTTGCTAAAGGTTTCCTTCACCGTGTAAAAGTCAGGGACAACGTCCAGCCTGTCCAACAAAAGCTGCGGAGACTCCCTCTCTCTGTTAAACAAGCTGTCTCTGCTGAATTGGAGAGATTGTTAGACATGGAGGTGATAGAGAGGATTGATGCATCTCCATGGGTTTCACCCATCGTTGTCACACAACGAAAAAATGGTGCAGTGAGAATGTGCGTGGACTTACGTGAACCAAACAAGGCGGTAGTGATGGACAGTCACCCACTTCCCCATATGGATGATCTCTTCTCTGAAATGCGTGGAGCTACTGTGTTTTCCACCATTGATTTAGCAAATGCTTATCATCAGGTGTTACTGGCAGAGGAAAGCAGGGATCTGACAGCATTTATAACGCACGAAGGGCTGTTCAGGTTTCGTCGGGTTCCATATGGACTGTGTTCAGCTCCAAGTGCGTTCTCTAAGATGATGTCTCTGGTGCTGAAAGATCTCAAGGGGGTCCAGAACTATCTGGATGATGTTATAGTCTATGGCACAGGAAAGGAGGAGCATGATCGTAACCTGCAGATGGTGCTTGCTGCACTAAAGGGAGCTGGCCTCCAGCTCAATAACGAAAAATGCCACTTCAACCAGACCAGCTTACGGTTCCTGGGACACACCATCTCAGCCCAGGGTTTGCTGCCAGACAAAGATCACCTCAAGGCTATAACAGCTGCTCCAGCGCCTAGCGACGCTACTACACTGCGCTCATTTCTGGGGCTCACAGCATGGTATGCAAAATTTGTGCAAAACTATGCATCTCTGGTGGAGCCCATGCGAGACTGCCTGCGTGATGACACATTTCAGTGGACAGCAGCAGCACAGTCAAGCTTTGACACAGTCAAGACTCGCATTGTAACCAGTTCAGCGCTAGCCGTCTTTGACCCCAGCTTGTCTACAATAGTGTCTACAGACGCTTCGGATTACAGTTTGGGGGCTATACTGACACAAATGCACCCTGATAACACGGAGCGTACAGTTGCTTTTGCCTCACGTTCACTTACCCTGCCGAACGTAAATACTCCATTGTAGAAAAGGAGGCGTTAGCCTGTGTGTGGGCTGCGGAAAAGTGGAGGACGTTCTTATGGGGGACAAGATTTACACTGCGTACAGATCATCAGGCTCTGACCACACTGCTACACACAAAAGGACTTGGCCGCGCAGGAATGCGTATTGCCCGGTGGTCAGCCAGACTTCTTTGCTTCACGTATGACGTGGTGTATCGTGCAGGAGCACAAAACTATGCTGCTGACTGTCTCTCCCGTTTGCCTCTACCCTCAGAAGAGAACGCAGAGCCAGTGACTGAGCCTGAACTTGTAGCCCTGCTGGACACAGAACTGAAAGCTCTCTCAGTGAAGGATTTTGTGGTGGCATGTGAGGCATGCCCAGAGCTTACTGCCATCAGGGCACAGATGAAAAAGGGATGGCCTAAAACAGCAAAGTCTCTATCTACAGTGCTCAAACCCTACTTTAATACCAGAGATGAACTCTCAGTTCAAGATGTGACAATATACAGGGGCCCTCACCGACGGCTAGTGCCGGTGGCCCTGAGGAAACAGCTGGTGGACCTGGCACATGAAACTCACCAGGGTATTGTGCGCACCAAGCAGAGGCTGCGCGACTTATACTGGTGGCCCGGCATGGACATGTGGGTGCAGGACAGTATTAGTGCATGTGTGACCTGCCAGATGAATGATAAAAGCGCTAAGATGCATGCTGCTCCACTCCAGCCAGTCTCACTGCCAGACGGTCCATGGCAGAAAGTAGGAATTGACATCATCGGACCGTTTGAGTCAGCGAACTGGGACTGCCGCTATGCAGTGACTCTGATTGATTATTATACAAAGTGGCCGGAAGTAGCTTTCACACACTCAATTACAACCACAGCTGTCACCACCTTCCTGTCTACTGTGTTTGCCCGCTTCGGTAATCCCACAGAACTCATTAGTGATAATGGGACACAGTTTACCTCGGGCGAGTTCGCAGAATTTCTGGCAGTGAGGGACGTTACACACAGGAAAGTGTCTTTGTATTATCCGCAAGCTAACGGAGCTATTGAACGCTGGAACCGCGTTCTCAAAGAGACACTTCTTACTGCCGAGCAGGAGAGGAAACCATGGAAACCATTCGTACAGGAATTCTTGCTCACATACCGTGCAACTCCACACAGTACAACGGGAGTGTCACCATATGAACTCATGTTCAACAGGAGAATGCGCACAAAGGTGAACATCGGTCCAGCAAGCAAATCTACTCTGCTGACAGAGAAACAACTGCGCAACCGTGTCTTCTCTAAACAAAATGCATCAAAGGCTTACACAGATGTGAGGAGAGGTTCACAAGTACCAAAGATCAAAGAGGGAAGCCTAGTAAGAGTACGGAAACCCTTTCATGTCAAGAAAGGACTGTCAAAGTTCTATAGACCTGCCAGGGTGGTACGGAGAGCTGGTGCAAATGCGTATGTGCTGGAAGATGGACGCACCTGGAACGCTATTCATCTCTCACTGGTTCCTGACAGGGTAAAAGATACAATTGACAGTTCTGTTCCGGTTCCTGTGCGGGGACCCGCACAAATGCTGGATGTTTCAGTGATGTGCGGAGGTCTGCCAGGGTCAGAAAAAAGCCGGCATGGCTTAGCGATTACGTACAGTAATCCTCATGGCCTTTGGGGGGGAAACTAAGAGGGAATGACAATGAAAAAAAAAACAAAAAAAAGATTGAAAATGTGACTGAAAGAAATCCATAATTGAAATGCTGTTTGCTGGTGAAATTTGTTTACTTAATTTCACTCTAGGTTAATGTTTCTGTTAGAAGGGTGATCAACATAAGGTTGCATGTTATAACTGTTATAGTGTTAGTATTTCTGGAAGGAAAAGGATGCTAATTAAGTATGTGTAAGGAAACTTTTAAGTTTGCATTATATCGTTTAAGTTTGCATTATATTACAGCCGAGGTCTAAGTGATTTAAGAGATGGCATATTCATTTTTTTATTTTACCTGGTAAGGTTCCTAAACAAGAGGGGAAATATGTTGTGTATTGAGCTACGGCTTAACATGTGTTGCATATTCACTGTGGATGCTGAAAGAGAACGAAGAAGAGAGTAAATAAAACAAGTGAAGTTGAGACTAGCGTGTGGCTCCCGTCTGTTCTGCTGTTATTATATTAAGATAAGATACCACAAACTATTCTGGGCCGGCAAGTTTCAACCCCTTAGAAGCCTATGGAGGAGTGATCAGCTCTCAGATTTAATCAAAAATATCTTAATTTGTGATCCGAAGATGAACGAAAGTCTTACGGGGTTGGAACAACACGAGGGAGAGTAATTACTGACAGAATTTTCATTTTTGGGTGAACTAACCCTTTAAAGGGGGGGTGAAATGCTATTTCATGCATACTGAGTTTTTTACACTGTTAAAGAGTTGGATTCCCATGCTAAACATGGACAAAGTTTCAAAAATTAAATTGTACGTTTGAAGGAGTATTTCTGTGCCAAAAATTGTCCTTCCGGTTTGTCACAAGTTTCGGAAAGTTTTTTTTGAGTATGGGTCTGCGTGACGTCAGCTGGGGCGTAATTTCCTTATATGGGTCCTAAGGGCACTTCTCCCGGAAACCCGCTGGCGATGCGCATAGACCAGAGCAAGAGAGCGAAAGCAGTTCGCCATCAAAGCGCCGTGCTCGGCTTTTGGAAGTCAACAATGTCACCAAAGAAGTGTGTTTTTGGTTGCCAGGGCAAGACAACCCTGCACAGATTCCCCAAAAACCCAGCGTTAAGAAACCAGTGGATGGAGTTTGTTTTTTCAGAGCATCATCAACGGAGTTGTGCAAGACTGTTTGTTCCCTGCATTTCGACAACGCTTGTTTTATAAACAAAGCCCAGATCGACGGATTTGCAGATCGTCTAATGCTTAAGGATCGAGCAGTCACAATGATAAAGGTTCGCGGTCGCAGGCGGTGAGTAAAACTGCTTCAAATGTCTCTGTGTTGTTAGCTCGGCACGTTAGCACAGCTTTAGCTCCGCCCACACGGCACGCCCCCAGCCACTCATTTTTTTCCGGAAAGACTCGGTACAACCTATCTTTCTTTTATAAATATAATAAAAATTAGATACTTTTTGGAGATATGAAGGATGCAATACTACTCTATAGTAGGGCTGTCAACTTTAGTCGTTTAGTCGACTAATCGGTCGATGCCGTCTTGGTCGACTGACATTCTCATTGGTCGACCAGTTGCATATTTTTTTATTTTTTTTTTCACCAATAAAGAAATTTTCATTGATTTACTCCTTGATATTTATTACTTTGTAAGCAGTTATATATTACTGTATTCTAAATATAATTAGCCTATGTTTTATCCCCAACTTTAAATGCTTTAATTTAGGCTATTTTGTAACAGCGCCACAGTTAGCGCACCACGTAGAACACTCGGGAACCGCACCTGTGGCTGGCTGCACTGCTGCTTCGCACTCAGTAACGAATATAGGTAGTTTTGCTGTATTCATTCAGTTAGAACCAGTGCTTAATTTGTAAAGTGGGAGGTCCCGGAGCGCAAAGGAAAGGATCCGGCGATTTAAAACGGGGGTTGGAGGTTACGGAACAAGTAAGGAATAATTGACGACAGGCCGTTGAATTATTAGAAAAATAATGCACACCCGGGGTGGTAATGCGGTCACGACGTGAAGCGGAGTTATTAAATTGTTTAAATTATTATTAAATTGAACAAGCGCAACATTCAGCATTCAATCAAATATTTTAAAAGATGTAAGCTATTATTAATAATGTTATTTCAACATAATATCTCGTTATTTCGACATAATATCATATATGTGTGCGTGCAACAAGCAAGATGTGCATAAATCCGGTGACGAGTGCATTGACTTTTATTAGGCTAATAAAGTGTTTTCTGACAGTGTCGGAAGTTGACGATCGCCATCTCCGTAGTGAACGAGACTACAGAGAGAAATGCACATAATGGATCATAATCAGAGAGTGGCCTATTTCTTTTTTCTTTTTGACAACAAAACGAAAATAAACCTATAGGCCTTCCTTCTATACAGCCTATTATTAGGGTTTTTTAGTAGATTTGAGTTTGTGTGTTTGTTTTAAAACGCCTAGATCGGCTGGACAAAAGTTAACCCATAGCTTTGAAAGTAAAGAAGAATATAGTTACAGCCTGTATAAAGGAGAGCTTTTGTTAGGATTTTTCATTAATTGGCAGTTTTAGCAGTTATATTTTTTGTAGCGTGTGGTGTGGTCAGGTGCGCGATTGTGACTGTCACTATAGACCTACAGATGAGCTCCTCACTTTGCAGTTAAAAAAAAATCACTTAATTTTCAAAGAATTGTATTATTATTATAGTTTTATGTATTATTGATTTTTTTTCGTTGTTGTTTTATAAATGCTCTATGACAATTGTTTAATAAATGTTTTTTTTATTAATGTTTAATAAATGTCAAAACATTTTTATTTTTTTAGTCGACTAATCATTGCGCAGGACATGACTTTGGTCGACTAAGCATTTCTTTGGTTGACTACAGCCCTACTCTATAGGTACTCAAGATTAACAGGAGATTGAGTGAAAATTAGCATTTCACCCCCCTTTTAAGAATTGATTGCACAATCTTGGCTCCAGTTTTTTTTTGTGAACAAGCCTTACCTAATGAAAAAAGTCAGAATAGCCATCTCAGTCATTAGTAACATGGTGAGATTAAATTTTGGGCTGGTATATTTACAAATGATTGGTATTGTTGGTAAGAGATTACAGGCAGAAGTCATTCTTACCAACTAAACGATTCACTCTCACACAGAAGACAGATGAAAAACCAGATAGACACACTTTCCAGACATTCCAGCTCTTTACAATAATTTTGCCAGACACCATATCTGCTTCTCTTTTTGTAGTTAGCAAGTATTTCAGACCAGGCGGGCCACACATCAGATTTCTACCGTTCGTAAAGTAGCTTTGCAGTGTTATAAGAAGCTAGCAACAGCAATATCTAGGTTAGTTAAAGAAAATAAAAAAAATCTAAAATAAAATAAAAAACACCAAAAAGAAACCTCCCCTATTGTTGCTACCTTGTCGTGGTGGGGAGGATTGTGTGCCTCCGTGACCCTGAAGACTATACCGGCGGGGGTTATACCCCTGGCAGGTACTACCAAGCCAGGCAGTTTTCAGGTTAGAGGCCAGTCTAAAAGCTGCATTGCCATCACCCATTGGCAGTAGTATGATTGGATGAATATTGGGCTGATGTATTTGCCATACATATGAATGGTGTTTCTGCCTATGCAAATTAGGACATATTCAATAAGTGTGGCGCTCATGTGCATATTCAAATTCATTTCAAAACAAACTTCTAATACAAAAAAAGTTACTTTTCATGTATACTTTTACTATGTAAAGTTTTATTGTGGTAGGAGTAAAGGAAAAAATTAAGCCTATTTGGGTGTATTTTGGGCATATTCGATTAGTGTATAGCTCATTTACATATTCAAATACATTTTCAAAGAAACTTGTAATACAATTTTTTTTACTTTTCATGGGTACTTTCATTGTGTAAAGTTTCATTTTGATAGGAGTAAAGGAATAAAATAGCCCCATTGGGGTGTATTGATGCCTGGCCTTATTGGCACACATCTCGGATTGATGAGAATTTAACATATTTCCTCAACTAGGATTTCTTAGGACTTTTAGTATGTTGTTCTGGACACCTCATAGAAATTATCTAAGCTGAAAAAAAATTATTTTACAATTAGTCTGTCGTAAAACGCTATTTTACCTGGACTACTAGTATTCACTAGGTTTATAGAGCAGCAAAGGAAACCATTCCACAATGTGCATGTTTTGAAAACATTTTCTATGTTACGAGTTTCAAGTAGGCTATATATGAATAGTTCAGATGCAAAAGCCTCTAAGTGCCATCTGAAATTTTCTTCTAAAATGAGCATTTTTTTCAAGCTCGCATATTTAAGTTCAGTAATTTAACTTAAATGACAATTAATAGGTAATTTTCATTGCCAGTAATGTGAAATAAGTGAACATAAACATACAAGCTTGATAAAAATGATCATTATAGAAGAAAATTTCAGATAGCACTTAGAGCTATAGCACTGTCCAGCAGCCATATCACCCTGTAGCCCAAGACTGGTTGCCCACTGAAGCTAAGCAGGGCTGAGCCTGGTTAGTACCTGGATGGGAGACCTCCTGAGAAAACCAGGTTGCTGCTGGAAGAGGTGTTAGTGAGGCCAGCAGGGGGCGCTGCTCACCCTGTGTTCTGTGTGGGTCCTAACGCCCCAGTGTAGTGACGGGGACACTATACTGTCAAAGAGCACCGTCCTTCGGATGAGACGTAAAACCGAGGTCCTGACTCTCTGTGGTCATTAAAAATCCCATGGCATTTCTTGTAAAGAGTAGGGGTGTACTGGCCACATTCCACACATTGGCCCTTACCAATCATGGCCTCCTAATAATCCCCTTACATTGAATTGGCTCTATCACTCTCTCTCCTCTCTCCACCGTTGTACTGTGGCTGCCGTCGCATCATCCAAGTGGAAGCTCACACTGGTGGTGGTTGAGGAGAGACCCCTGATATGATTGTAAAGCGCTTTGGGTGTACAGTAGTACATATGAAAGCGCTATATAAATGCCTCATTCTAAAATTTCAGATAGCACTTAGAGGCTTTTTCATCTGAACTCTTCATATTTAGAATAACCTAAATAACTGCATCAAGCAGAGGGGCGTGTTTTACTAATAATTTGTTTATTTTTGCACAAGGCACTACATTAATTATTTTGGTGTTATCAGAATACATAACACTTTAAAATTAAACTTACCAAAATAATTGAGTAAAAATGAAATAAAAGCCAATGTCATGTATGTATTTGTGGTTGTATGGAATATTATTTTATAAAGGTTTAGAGGAAATAAAAAAAGTTAAATTACTCATAAATAAAAAGTTAATTTATAAATATTGTTATTTTTAATGTTTAATGTTAACTTATTTCTACTCAGTTGTATGTATTAATGTACCATCCATGCAGTTACTCAGATTTACGACATTTTTTAGAGTGTATCCTCCATCTGTTTGCATCTGTAGATTTCTTCTAAATTCACCCATTTAGCTTTCTAATTTCAGGGGGAAAGACTCTTGATGTAAGTCATTACTTGGGGACGTTCTGTATGCAAATTAGGCGTCAACTAGTTAAAATGCGCACATTTGCATCTAATTGACAGGGCAATGCAGGTAAATAGGATAAACAAAATAACTAAAGCATATCACCTGGGGGCTGTTCCATAAACCAAGATTAGAGTATAAGCCAGGCTTATTTCGGTTAGTCAGGCTTATTTTTGGTAGATTCGGTTTCATAAATCAAACTTAAAAAATTTCAAACTCAGTTACCCCGGCAACTTATGCTGGGAAACTAGCCTGGTCCAGGGCAGGCTAACTGTCAGGCTAAGCCTCAGTTGTTACACAGATCCTCTAACACTGACCAATAGGAACACAATGATATTACCACTGACACTCTCTCATACCATTATTGGACTTTATTAACCACTATTAGTCCAAAAATAAATACACAGTATACAGAAAATCTACTTAAATAAGGCTACAATGATAAATTAGTCAATATAGACCTATATATATATATATATAGATAGATAGGCCTAAATACAATATATTATATATATATATATATATATATATATATATATATATATATATATATATATATATACAGTGCTATGCATAAGTTTAGGCACCCATGCTAAAGTTGACTAAAAAGAGGAATAAAAAATCATCTTTTGGAAATTGAACTTAATGCCTTAATTTAAAAAATGAGGAAAAATCCAACCTTTAAGAACACCAATTTTCTTTGTGAATGAATAATGTATCGTAAATAAATAAATGTTCTTCCTTTTATTTCAGTTAGCCTAATAGTGTCACATGCCTGTCCTGTCTTGTTATGCACATGGGTGTTTTGTTATTTTGGGCCATGTGCTCGTGTCTATTGTCTAGCCCTTCCCATCTTGTTATCTGATTATTGGTTAATTTGTCCCACCTGTGTATCTCGTTACCCTCCTTTGTTTGTTCCCCTATTTAGTCTCCTTGTGTTTGTAGTCTTGTGCTGGTTCGTTGTCCTTGTTGCGTGTTCCTGGAGCTCTGTGTTTTTTGAGTTTGTTACCCTGTCTGCATGTCATCAATAAATTCCTCTGCATTTGAATCCTCGTCTCCTATTCATCCGTTACGTGACAGAACGAACCAGCCATCATGTGGATTCAGCGGAGCGAACTTTGTCCCGTGGAGAGGGAGAATGGGATCTCCTTATTTAAGTATTTTTCCATGTGTGCTCAGAGGAATGAGGAGATCAGGGCAGTCGGCCCTCGGTTGGGAGGCGGTGAGATCCGTACTGTGACTGTTAATAGTGTTAAGATCCCTGCTGATTTTCAGCGGTTTGAGGGAACCCGATTGGCCAGATTTTCTGGGACCCGCGGAGGCTGTAGGAGAGGAGGTGATAGAGGAGAGTTCCAGCATCACTCTTCACATCGATCTCTCCTCGACCCAGAGGTTCATCTACCGTCGGGTTCGCCCATTAGAAGGACATCACTACGGGGACCGTCCAGCACAGATCCCTCACCACTGATCTCGTCCAGTATAAGGTCTTCGCCACTGGTTCCATTCATCGTAGGGACTTCATCGACGGTTTCGGAGTCTGCATGCAACCGTCCGAAGGGACGGAGGAGGAGAAGGTCGGCTCAGGTTCAGTCAGAGACGGTTCACGTCACGTCTGCCCAGCCAGAGACGGTTCACGTCACGTTGGCCCAGCCAGAGACGGCTCACGTCACGTCTGCCCAGCTAGAGACGGCTCACGTCACGTCTGCCCAGACAGAGATGGTGCACGTCAGTCCCAACGAGTCGTCTTTTCACGTCAGTCCACCCAAGCCTGAACTCCACGTCAGTCTTGCTGAGCATGAACCCCTGAGACCCATTCTGGTGACCTCTGGGACATTGTCAGATTACTTTGAACGTCTGTCCAGAATCCTGGAGATGCCTTTCGGACCCACAGTGTCCGTTCCTGAGTCGGAGCCAGTGTCCGTTCCTGAGTCGGAGCCAGTGTCCGTTCCAGTGCCCGTGCCAGTTCCAGTGCCCGAGCCGGTGGGACCAGTTCCAGTGCCCAAGCCGGTGGCGTCTGGGACATTGTCAGATTACTTCGAGCGTCTGGCCAGAATCCTGGAGATGCCTTTCGGACCCACAGTGTCCGTTCCTGAGTCGGAGCCAGTGTCCGTTCCTGAGTCGGAGCCGGTGGTGTCTGTTCTTGAGCCGGTGGTGTCTGTTCCTGAGCCGGTGGTGTCTGTTCCTGAGCCGGTGGTGTCTGTTCCTGAGCCGGTGGTGTCTGTTCCTGAGCCGGTGGTGTCTGTTCCTGAGCCGGTGGTGTCTGTTCCTGAGCCGGTGGTGTCTGTTCCTGAGCCGGTGGTGTCTGTTCCTGAGCCTGAGCCGGTGGTGTCTGTTCCTGAGCCGGTGGTGTCTGTTCCTGTTCCTGAGCCGGTGGTGTCTGTTCCTGAGCCGGTGGTGTCTGTGCCTGAGCCGGTGGTGTCTGTTCCTGAGCCTGAGCCGGTGGTGTCTGTTCCTGAGCCTGAGCCGGTGGTGTCTGTTCCTGAGCCTGAGCCGGTGGTGTCTGTTCCTGAGCCTGAGCCGGTGGTGTATGTTCCTGAGTCGGTGGTGTCTGTTCCTGAGCCTGAGCCGGTGGTGTCTGTTCCTGAGCCGGTGGTGCCAGTTCCAGTGCCCCAGCCGGTGGTGCCAGTTCCTGAGCCTGAGTCGGTGGTGTCTGTTCCTGAGCCTGAGCCGGTGGTGTCTGTTCCTGAGCCGGTGGTGCCAGTTCCAGTGCCCCAGCCGGTGGTGCCAGTTCCTGAGCCTGAGTCGGTGGTGTCTGTTCCTGAGCCTGAGCCGGTGGTGTCTGTTCCCGAGCCGGTGGTGCCAGTTCCTGAGCCCGAGCCGGTGGTGCCAGTTCCTGAGCCCGAGCCGGTGGTGCCTGTTCCTGAGCCGGTGGTGTCTGAGCCGGTGGTGTCTGTTCCTGGGCCGGTGGTATCTGTTCCTGAGTCGGTGGTGTCTATTCCTGAGTCTGAGCCGGTGGTGTCTCCGCCCTGGCCGCCCGAGGGGTCGTCTCCGCCCTGGCCGCCCGAGGGGTCGTCTCCGCCCTGGCCGCCCGAGGGGTCGTCTCCGCCCTGGCCGCCCGAGGGAAAGTCTCCACCCTGGCCGCCCGAGGGAAAGTCTCCACCCTGGCCGCCCGAGGGGTCGTCTCCGCCCTGGCCGCCCGAGGGGTCGTCTCCGCCCTGGCCGCCCGAGGGAGGGTCTCCGCCCTGGTCGCCCGAGGGAAGGTCTCCGCCCTGGCCGCCCGAGGGAAGGTCTCCACCCTGGCCGCCCGAGGGAAAGTCTCCTTCCTGGCCGCCCGAGGGAAAGTCTCCACCCTGGCCACCCGAGGGAGAGTCTCCGCCCTGGCCGCCCGAGGGAAAGTCTCCATTCTTGTCGCCCGAGGGAAAGTCTCCACCCTGGCCACCCGAGGGAGAGTCTCCGCCCTGGCCGGCCGATGGACTGTCTTCTCCGCCTTGGCCGCCAGATGGACTGTCTGCTCTGCCCTGGTCTCCCGAACGTTGTGTGCCTTCTGAACTGTCCATTCCCCTTGTTCCACCCTGGTCTGTCCCTCCCGTCCCGCCCTGGTCTGTCCCTCCCGTCCCGCCCTGGTCTGTCCCTCCCGTCCCGCCCTGGTCTGTCCCTCCCGTCCCGCCCTGGTCTGTCTCTCCCGTCCCGCCCTGGTCTTATGGAGCGTCTGGTAGCCGCTCCGTAGGGAGGGGGTAATGTCACATGCCTGTCCTGTCTTGTTATGCACATGGGTGTTTTGTTATTTTGGGCCATGTGCTCGTGTCTATTGTCTAGCCCTTCCCATCTTGTTATCTGATTATTGGTTAATTTGTCCCACCTGTGTATCTCGTTACCCTCCTTTGTTTGTTCCCCTATTTAGTCTCCTTGTGTTTGTAGTCTTGTGCTGGTTCGTTGTCCTTGTTGCGTGTTCCTGGAGCTCTGTGTTTTTTGAGTTTGTTACCCTGTCTGCATGTCATCAATAAATTCCTCTGCATTTGAATCCTCGTCTCCTATTCATCCGTTACGTGACAAATAGCTAGTTTGATTTGCATTGAGAGCAATGCAAATCAAACTAGCTATTAGGCTAACTGAAATAAAACCATGCCAATCTCAAGGTATGGTGAAGGCTATGTGATGATGTGGGGCTATTTTAATTCCAAAGGCCAAGGGAACTTTATCAGGATGCATAGTATCCTAAAAAAATAAAATTTTAAATACTTAAAAATAAAAATCTGCCTGCCTCTATGGGAATTTAACATAGGGGTGTCCAAACTTATGCACCCTGTATTTTAAGGAAGAACATTTATTTATTTACGATACATTATTCATTCACAAGAAAATTGGTGTCCTTAAAGGTTGGATTTTTCCTATTTTTTTAAATTAAGGCATTAAGTTCAATTTCCAAAAGATGATTTTTTATTCCTCTTTTCAGTCAACTTTAGCATGGGTGCCTAAACGTATACATAGCACTGTATATATATATACTACAGGTTTTCTTTTTTTACTGGCTGAATGTTTTGTGCCCAAGATTTAATTAGATTGTTTTAAAGATTTATGAATACATTTCTCTCTGGTTTTGTTTGGCAGCTGTAGTACATGTTTATGATTAGAAGAACATTAGAACACAATCTAAAAAAAGCTTTGTAAAGCATAAGTTAAAATCACAAAATTAAAAATAAATAATTACAAAAGCAAATTTTAAATTTTAAATTTTAACTGGTAAGATGAATCTGAGCTTAGTAATTGACAGTATATTAGCCTACATTTGATTTACCCCATTACAATAGTCCCTTTACAGTTATTGCTATCATAAAAATATACACACAGGTTTAAAATTCTAAATAAGGCACATCTAATGTCCAAATAACAAATATTTTAGTGTATATATATATATATATATATATATATATATATATATATATATGTACTTTATTATGTCTTTCAATTCAAACACATTTAACACAATTATACAAATTTACAGTTCCTTTAAAGACATCATATTTTCCCCCAATAAATATTCCTTATTTTTCCTTCTACTTTTTTTCTTTTGTGATAATACCCACCAACACATAGCCTAAAAACACACATGAATAGAACAATAACCAAAAAGTTCATAGACACTTTTACATATGATTTAAGGGGGATAAGACAAAAAACAATAAATAAATAGTAATAAAAATTTAACATTAACATATTTATATCAAACTCTTATAATGACACATAATTCCTAATAGTTATTCAAGTAATATTATTTGAATATCAAATATGCAATATTAAATAAGTAAATAAATAAAAGAACAAATTACTAGAAATAAAAGGGAGGGAGTGTTATATAAAAATGTAGTTAATAATATATATTCCTTTATTTTATGGAATATTCTTTGATTTTAGAGTTGCACATATCTTTTCAAAATGTATACATTTGCTCTTAATTTAATGTTATCCTCTCCATAATGTACTTTAGAAACTAAATCTACTCATTTAAAACTGGGGATTCTTGCTTTCCAAAAAAATATTGCATTAAAAGCTGTAATTCTCAGCATTCTAAATAAGTATACATCATCTTTATTAAGTAGCATAGGTCCTATACCCAAAACTATATTTTGTATATTTATATAGGCATTTAGTTTCTTAAAATAAACTTCCCTGAATTATAGGCTACTTCACTGAAGTACTTCTGTTTGCTTGAAGTTCAGTGCAACTTATCCAACATCCTAATGATAAATTATTATAATTAGAAGATATTTCTAGTGTTATAAAATATCGCATATTAATTTTCCGAATTTTCCGATTTTAAGAATTATTGCGCTCCTATTTGGCGCGCATGCGCGCAGCAGCGCTCGTTCAATATGAAAATTAGCAGCAAAATGGATACATTTGCATGGCTTTCGAACATTTACAGATGGAGAATATAACTGTAAAATGTAAGTTTTGAACAGAGGGGGGGGAAAAACCATGTCACAAACGCATAAAACAGCACAAAATATGTACGCTGTTTGATGGTGGATCGATTTGATCCACGATCGACCTCTAGGGCTGCTTAAGAAACGCGTGCACACGCAATTATCTAGACTAGATAAACCTGGATCAAATTAGTGAGATTGCGTGAGCTTCAATTACCTTTTATGGAACCACTTTAGCCCCAACTCATTTGTTAGGCTCATTCAAGTCCGGTTTTGGAGTTTAATCCCCGCTTTTCTAAGCGTCTTTTATGGAACAACCCTCTGGGGCCTGTTTCAATAAGGAGGTTCAACCAACTCTGAGTTAAAACTTGAACTCTGAGTTGACTTACCCTGAGATGGGAAACTCTGAGTTTTCGGTTACAGAACAGCTGAAATGAGTTAGTTCAATCAACTCTGAGTTAAGCGTGTGCACCACAACTATAAAAAGCCATTATCAATGGAGCGCAGATATTACGAGTGACCATGGCAACAGCGCCAAACAAAAAGAGGTCTTCATATTTCTCACCAGCAGAACTGGATGAGCTTCTGCAAGCATATGGAGAGTACGAACATTATTTCGTTAATAAGTTATACATTTACATTTTAATTACTGTTATACAGTGATGGGTGTAATTAATTACCAAGTAATCTAAATACTGTAATTTAATTAAAGGGATTACTCTTAATTCTTCTGTAATGTAAAGTTAAATCTGTTGTAATTGTATTAGACTATAGAACAATTATGTATAGGCTATTTAACATACATTTTTAAAAGGTATATTTTTAAAGGGGGGGTGAAATGCTCATTTTCACTCAATCTCCTGTTAATCTTGAGTACCTATAGAGTAATATTGCATCCTTCATATCTCCAAAAAGTTTTAACAGAAAGATAGACTGTACCGAGTCTTTCCGGAAAAAAACGAGCGGCTGGGGGCGGGCCGTGTGGGCGAAGCTTAGCTGTGCTAACGCGCCAAGCTAGTGACAACACACAGAGACATTTGTTCAACAATTTGTTCAACAAACAGTTTTACTCACCGTCCGGTTCCAACGCACGACCGCAAACCTTTATCATTGTGACTGCTCGATCCTTAAGCATTAGACGATCTGCAAATCCGTCGATCTGGGCTTTGTTTATAAAACAATCATCGTCGAAATGCAGGGAACAACAGTCTATCGCAACTCCGTTTATGCTCAGGAAAACAAACTCCATCCACGGGTGCCTTAACGCCGGGTTCTTTGGGAATCTGTGCAGGGTTGTCTTGCCCTGGCAACCAAAAACACACTTCTTTGGTGACATTGACTTCCCAAAAGCCGAGCAGGGCGCTTTGATGGCGAACTGCTTTCACTCTCTTGCTCTGGTGTACGAGTGCGCGCGCGGCCGCGATCTTACCGGAGAAGTGCCCTTAGGACCCATATAAGGAAATTCCGCCCTATCTTACGTAAGACAGAGCCATACTCGAAAAAAACTTTCCGAAACTTGTGACAAACCGGAAGGAGTATTTTTGGAACAAAAATACTCCTTCAAACGTACAACTTAGTTTTTGAAACTTTGTCCATGTTTAGCATGGGAATCCAACTCTTTACCAGTGTAAAAAACTCAGTATGCATGAAATAGCATTTCACCCCCCCTTTAATGTAACCTTCTCCCTCTACACACTTGAGTCAATTCAAGAATAATTCATGCAATTGTATTTTGTTTATTTGAAAGAATTAAAAGTGCTGTTTCTTGTCTCTCCTTGTATTGTTCAAGTGTTTAAGGTTGACATGGGATTTAGTAATTAATTTAGTAATTTCTAAAGATAGTCATTATTACATTAATCTAATTACACTGTTGACGATGTCATTTGTAGTTAGTAATACAAGTAATTTACCCAACTGTTATAATATCAGAGGTGAAACTGGAAGAACAGTGTGTTATTCAACATAATTTTAATTGCAGGTATTAAAAGAACATGGCAGCAGCTGAAAATTAAATATAAAAACATAATTCAGTCAGGTAAGGTGTCATGTGTCGATGCCTTAAATGAAAGAGGAACCGAGTCGTCTTGCTGGGAATGAACTGTTTTATTAACTGACCTTCATTGCTACCGCTAAGCTACTCAAGCATAACACAGTCACATGCATTCTCGCGCTCTCACAGGCGACCCGCTGACGTCACCGTTGCGCGACTCCCACAACCTGTAGTTCCATATCACAACATCTCCCTCTTTTCAAAGGTTAAAGCTCCAACAGTTAAACAAGATGTACTGCACACCAAATAAAGATAAACATGAACATAACAGTCTCTGGGTGGTTGATGTATTACATCAGCATTACTTATTGTGGTCTCAGGCACTTAATTCCTATTTATCCTGTCGATTATCGAATATCTCCCAACATAACAATCTATTCCTATGGAACATAACTTAACTTGGGAACATAATGTAGCTTTATTAACTGTACTTATCACTCAAAACAGAATTACTGAGGAGACAGTGTGAAGATAAGTGTCAAAGTGTTCAAATGTCTCTATATCTGAGAGGTACTCTGACCTCACGACCTCTGGATGTCACTTGAACAATCCTCTGAGGGGACGGTTGGTGTGGTGAACACACCACAGGTGAATCATTTAGTCTCTGGACAGAATCAGGGTCACCCTGACTAGGTCTAGCCACAGAAGGAGGGCTGCTGGGCAGCTGCAGCGGAGATCCCTCAGACTGATGCTGCTGGTCTGGAGGGTCAGCAAGCTCCGGGACTGCCTGCAGATGTCTTCTATTGCGTCGCAGCACTGCACCGTTGTCTGTCTTCACGATGTAAGACCGGGGCTCACTGCATTTCTCAATGACTTTAGCAGACGTTTTCCACCCTTTTTCTCCATCCAATTTCACTCTAACGGCCTGCCCCGATTGGAGTTCAGGAAGTGGCAGAGCAGAGTGACGGCGGTCATGGAAGAACCGGTAGGCTGATTTAGTCTGAGCATCCTTCTGCTGGATTTGATGTCTGTCCACAGGAGAAGTTTGTAGTTTTCCTTCCAACATAGGAAGTGTGGTCCTAATGTCTCTTCCAGCCATAAGTAAAGCTGGGCTCACCCCCGTAACAGCACTAGGGGTGGCTCTGTAGCACATTAGAGCAAGATATGGATCGGGCTGCTTCAGGATGCGCTTAGCAGTCTGCACAGCTCTCTCGACCGCACCATTTGCCTGGGGATAATGAGGGCTGGTAGTTGTATGCACAAACCCATAGCTTTGGCAGAAGTCTTGAAACTCGCCCGAGGTGAATTGTGTGGCATTGTCGCTCACCAGCTCCAGCGGTATCCCCCATCTTGCAAACATGCCTTTGAGCCTGGTAATGACCTGGTGGCTGGATGTTGAAGACAGGTGGGCAATTTCAATGTCCCTGGAATAATAATCAGTCACAATGAGATAATTCTGTCTTTCTAGCTCGCACAAATCAGCAGCAATGCGCTGCCAGGGTCCCCCAGGTAAAGGTGTGGTGAGGAGCGGTTCACGTCTTTGAGTGGGTCTATTTTCAATGCAGAACTTACATGTTGACACTGCCGTTGCGATCTCTGCACTGATGCGAGGCCACCATACTGACATCCTAGCTCGAACGCGACACCTTGTTAGACCTTGGTGTCCCTCGTGTAGCTGTTTGAGCACTCCTGATCTAAGTGCAGCTGGGATAACCAGTCTATCTTGATACAACACCAGTCCATCAGTCTCAGAGAGGTGAACTCTGACAGAATAATATCCATGGAGGGACGGAAACAGCGATGTCTTTGGTGGCCATCCGTTCCTAATGAACTGCACAACCTTTTGCAGATCTTCATCCTGTAGAGTGGCGGAGCGGATTTTGTCAAGTTTTTGTGATGAAACAGGCGCATTTGCTACCACTGACTCCACATATGCTTGTACTTCCTGGTCAGTGTGTTCATCACCACTGTCGGTCAGTGGGCTCCTAGAGAGAGCATCGGCTACGACAAGCTGCTTCCCCGGGACGTGCTCAGCCACAACATTGAATCTCAGTAGGCGCATTAGGAGTCTTTGGCACCTTGGAGGGACTTTGTCCAGGTCGTATGTATTTATGAGGGGTACCAGTGGTTTGTGGTCTGTTTGTAGAAAGAAGCTTTCCATGCCTTGCACATAGCGAGCGAAGCGCTCACAGGCCCACACACCTGCAAGACACTCCTTTTCAATTTGGGAGTATCTTTTCTCTGCATCTGACAATGTGCGGGAGCAGAATGCAACTGGCTTTAACACACCCTCATGTTCCTGCAATAATGCTGCTCCTAATCCGTAGCTGCTCGCATCGGCGCTGATGACAGTCTTGCGGTTGACATCATAAAATGCAAGTGCTGGTGCTGACACAAGCATAGCTTTTACTTTCTCAAATGCCGCTTCCTGTACCTCACTCCACACCCACTCATTTTCCTTCCGGAGCAGGGCAGTGATGGGATGCAGCTCTGAGGAGAGGCCAGGCAGGAACTTTCCAACATAGTTGACAAGACCCAGAACCTGTTTAAGCTCCGTAACATTGGTTGGGCTTGGCATCCGTGTGATGGCTTTTACTTTGTCAGTGTCAGGTCTCATGCCTTCTGCACTTATGAGATGGCCAAAGTACTTTATTTCTGTTTTGCCAAAATGACACTTGGCCTTGTTCAACTTTAAACCACTGTCCTTTATGGTCATCAGCACCGCATCAAGACGGGTGTCGTGTTCTTTCCTTGTTGCTCCATAAACAAGTATGTCGTCCATTACTACAACAACTCCATCATGACCCTTTAACAGTGTCGACATCTGTCGTTGGAAAATTTCTGGAGCCGATGTGATACCGAATGGCAGCCGTCGGAAGCAGAATCTCCCCATCGGGGTGATGAAGGTTGTCAGCTTTTGGCTGGCAGCATCCAAGGGGATCTGCCAAAATCCGCAGGAGGCGTCGAGGGTAGAGAACACTTTAGCTCTGGTTAGCTTGGGAGCAATATCCTCCAAAGTTGGCATGATGTACCTTTCTCGCTTAACCGCCTTGTTTAAACGTTTTAAATCGACACACACTCGCACTTGCTCCTTGTTCTTCTTCTCTACTGGAACCATCGGGGCACACCAGTCAGAAGGCACTGTAACCTCTTCTATTATGCCCAGGGCCAGCATGCGTCTGAGTTCAGCCTCAACTTTAGCCAGGAGGGGGAACGGGATGCGACGTGGCGTCGTCAGTGAGTAGGGCTCACAGTCAGCTTTAAGTTCGATTTTTACGGGGTCACACTTGAGCAAACCAATATCCCCAAACACATGACTTAACATTACAGTGTCCATCCCGTCTACTCTCATGACCAGTCCCATTCTTGTGGCAACACTCCGTCCCAGGAGGTTGTGGGAGTATGGCCCTTTAATTACAGTTATCCAGAATCTGTACTTTTCCCCTTTGTACTCACTTGTTGCCAGGAACTTGCCAATACTCCTAACTTCGCCGCCGGGGCTGGTGATGGGTCCTTTCCTTGCAGTGACCAGGCGGGAGCGCTGTGGCAGTCTTTTGAATGCAGCCTGTGACATTACACTGATGTCTGCCCCAGTGTCTATTTTGAATTTCACAGTGCTGCCATTAACAGGTAAGTCAACAAGCCACCTGTTTTCTGAATCAGGTTGATCCATTATGTCTGACACATGTTCAGTAACTTCTCCAAGGAAAAACATCTCATCTGTGTCAGTGGTGCTGCTTGGCATTGTAACCACCTCTTTCAGCATCTTCGTCTGACAAGCTGCTTCAAAATGTCCAATTTTATTACACCTTCTGCACTTTTTATTCTTGGCTGGGCAAGGATGTAGTTTACCATGTTGTCTGTTACAGCGGGGACAGGTAGGATTCTGTTTTGACTCACTGTGTTCCTGTCTTTTCTGCCATTGTCCATCGTTGCTGCTCCTTCTGCCATGGAACTGTCGCCTCCCCTGTCTTATGGTGTCCACTGCACACTCCGAGCGCAGGCTCACATTCTGTTGCTTTATCTGTTCGCTCTGGCGCGCTATTTGAATAGCTCTTTCAAGAGAGAGTTCCGGCTCGAGCTGTAGCTTCTGTGATACATCATTGTCAGATATACCAATAACTATTCTGTCCCTGATTTGCTCATCTTTAGTGTGCCCAAACTCACAATACTGTGCTAGTTCGTATAAACTTCTCACAAAAGCCTCTACTGACTCACCGGGCTTTTGTGCTCTCTTGTGAAAACATGCTCTTTCATGGATCACGTTTCTCTTGGGCACAAAATGATCGGAGAATTTGGCTATCACCGTGTCATAATCCAACTCCGGTCTACCTCTCTCCTCTTCCTCGTCAACCTCTCTGCTGTCATCGTACACAAAGGAATCATAAATCGCTTCCGCCTCTCTCCCCATGGCGTAGAGAAGCGTGTTTACCTGCACTTCACCGCTATCTTTGTCCAACTTTGACGCCACCCGAAAGCGGTCAAAACGTCGGCGCCACATCGGCCATTCTGCCGGGCGCGTGAAGTCAAAAGATTCCGGAGGTCCGAGCTTCGCCATGTCTTATTTTTTTAGAGCGTGAAGTCGGCCACTTCTGACACCATGTCATGTGTCGATGCCTTAAATGAAAGAGGAACCGAGTCGTCTTGCTGGGAATGAACTGTTTTATTAACTGACCTTCATTGCTACCGCTAAGCTACTCAAGCATAACACAGTCACATGCATTCTCGCGCTCTCACAGGCGACCCGCTGACGTCACCGTTGCGCGACTCCCACAACCTGTAGTTCCATATCACAACAAAGGCTTGAGCATATCATGGGTGTAGGCTACCTGACTTTACAAACATTTGACATATTAAATAACTAAAGCATCCGGTGTCCAGCAGTGCAGCAGCATTTACAGCTGAGGTAATTCCTGGAGGGACTTCAGAGCCAGTCCCGAAGATCCAAGGGCCTCATAAAATGTAAGAGGTTTACATATGTGTTATTTTTCATATAGGCTATATTTTTTGTATTTCCATATATTTTACTTTGGGTTAGGTTTTTTGTTGGTCCTAACAGATTCTGGTGGTAATATCTGTCTTTTGGAGCCTCCTGTCCCAACAGAACCCCAGGCAGTCGTAAGTAGCCTACTCAATACACCAGAAATTATGACAAATAGTGTTATAAAGTGTACTCAATCAAATGCTCATCACATGGGGATAAAGAGTTTCTGCTGCCACAGAGAGGCCTACAGACGTAATGTTAATATTATGTGTCATCAAACAATCTACACATTCACATTTTTTCACATTTTTGTGGAGTAGCCGATAGAATCTAAGTTTAAATCTAAGTATAAACGGGTATTCTTATCTCTCCCCCCGCCCCCAGAGTGTGGAAGAACAGCAGGAGGACGGTCCATCAACTTCTGTTGCACAGATGAACAGTTCAGTGATTTTCAGTAAATGCCACAGTTTAATTCTGTAGAATTTGTTTAGAACGACATTATGTAACTCTAATCTACTGTATTTTCAGTTGCCAGTTAAGGAGTTATATAGACTTCATCTTATAAAAAAAAATAAAAAAACAGCAGTAAAAAAAGCAGTCTTTTATTTATTAATAAAAGATTAATTTTATTAATAAAAATGTACTGAAAGAATGAATGAGGTGTTTAAACAGCACTTCCTCTTTAAAAAATGGGAGGAGACCGAAAGAAACTCTGGGTTTACAAAAGAAAACCTGCTCCTGACCAGGTTAGGTTCACTGAGTAAGTTACCATGGTAACTGACTCTGAGTCCTCTCTTTCAGAGCCATAGAGAGAAAGAGTTGCGACACTCTTTGATGTCGCCGCTATGGCTGTCACGTGGTTCATGTAAGCCCCAATAGTTCTAAAACATACGCTGGCTGTCATGCTCTTCTATGGGACAGACAGCAGCGATTGCATTATTGAACTGTAAATATAAAATAAAACACACCCCAAGTACTTTTTCAGCTGTTATTGCATTTTGTTAATGTCAGTTTTGCATTTGGAGACAAGTTTTAGGCTATATTTTCGGAGGGAAAAGCTTAGTGTTCATGTTCGCATGGGTAGTAGCACTGGCTTTAGCGGCTCTAACTTAACTTTTCCATATCATTCATCTGATGATGGACGTCTCGTGATATTTATTTTAGCACAACTGGGCTGTATTAGGCTATTGATTCCCGTGATTTTGCTTATAAATTTTGATTCAGCCATTAGCCTACCTTCACGCAAAGAGGTCTGCCGTGGCGGTCCGTTCAGAGTTCGCTTAAGCTAGCTCACTTCTTCTGATGAAAGTGGCCACCCCAGGACCACAACGTGGAACATTATCATGTTAAGAAGACTAAGAATATTATTTTAATATTAAGCCATACACATTATCAAAACTATAACAGATTAAAAACGAATTTAAGCATTGCTGATACAAATGAAGGTTTTCAAATAAAATATTTTTATTAAACAATGACAGACAACAAAAATGTGTGCTTGTGTGAGTGTGTGTGAACAAGAAAAACAAAAACCAGGGTCAGGTGATCCATGAAACAGACAGGACTGGTGATGGCCATAACAATCCTAGAGGTCCAGCATTGTTCTCACAAGCCGCCTCACTCAAGACAATAAAACATAATGAAAAGTTAGTATATCCCAAAAAATTAAATTAAATAAAAGTTGCTATAAAGGTGGCAGCGATTCATTACCGAACTCTTAACTGACGAAGTCGCGCTAGCTAACTAGCCAGCAGGCAGTGCTTGAAAATTGGTTGAAACAACTAACATAAAATATAAATAATTACGCTGTGCATGTACAAATGAAGACCAGTATAAGCATCGCAAAGGGCCTCTGATACAAAATAGACAGTTGACAATTCAAAAGAGGTCGATATTTCAACAACTTAACTCTGGAACAACTCGACGCGCAGCAATGTAAGTGAATGGGGTCCAACGCCAAAATGACAGTGTTTAGAACTATTCCGATCTTCAAATCCCGGAAGTAGGCGGTTAAAAGCGCCGCCATTATTTACAACGGAGGTCTATGGGAGTGTCGCAACTCTTTCTCTTTATGGCTCTGCTCTCTTTCAGAAACGGGCTTGACTTGCTTTCTCAGATTTAACATACCTCCCATTCTGAAACAGAAAACTCAGAGTTTCCCTCATTTCAGGGTTAACATACTCAGAGTTTTCACTTAACCTCCTTTCTGAAACAGGCCCCTGGTGGTGATATATGCTTATTTTATTTACTTATTTTATTTCATGGCTTGGTTGAATTCCAATGTAGAATGCGGTCTGTTATTTCTTGATAACAGACCGCTGTGCGGAGTATAACAGACCGTTGCCATGAAAAACAGAACGTTGCTATGGACTCACAGGATTCTAACCGTAGAGACGGAGTGTACTATTTTCTTTAACAATCGGGGGAGAGGGAGCGCTTCAGAACTACTGACCTGATATTTATATATACTATTCTTCAATAAATATATTTGTTTGACAGGGAAGCTGTGCGCAAACAGAAATATATATTATTTTTCAAAAAAAAAAAAAAAAAAAAAGCACCCCAGAAAAAAGGGCACTTTCTCTCCAGGAATAAAAAGGGCAGGTGCTCACGCCCCCTTTGATGTCTATAGCCGCTTTCCGACCAAGTAGTTCAGGAACTTAGTTCTAGGAACTGTCCACTTCTAAATAGTTCTAGGAACTACTCTCCCCCAAACTCGGTTTCGCTGTTTGCATTCGCACTGGCCAAGTGGCCATAGGAACTGGTAGGAGGGGTAAGGGAGTGACGCAAGCACGGTGACTTTTATTTTGACAGCGCGGCGGACCTTTATTTTGGCGGCGCTGAGAACGCCAGAGCAAACAATGCTCGCATTCTCTGTTTATGAGTTAGCGATCTGTCTAACAGTACTGTTTAACATGTTATTAGAGAGAATTGTTATAGAAAGTAGACAGTATATGAAAAAAGGTTATTAGCCTATGCCGTGTGGTTGATGTCCAGTGTTGCTAGCTGGGCAGATAAACAATCATGTTTGGCTTGCATGATCCCCTTAGCTGCATTGGATTTTCTCTTCAGCATAAAGGTTTATAGGACCATCTATCACGGATTTCCATGTTTGTATAGTTAGTTTCTGGAGTAAATATATAGGCTATAATCTGTGTGTTTATATTATAGCTGTTTTAAAAATGGCGGGTGCTGGTGTTCCGCGTGCGTTCGGTCATCAGCGTGCAGTAACGTCACGGATAGTTCCTATAGTCCTGATTTAGACCCTACTCTGAAGTAGGACCTATATTAGTTCCTACCCAGGTGAAAAAAAAGTGCACTAAAATACATTTTATTTAAGTGCACTTAGTACACTTCCATAATACACTTTCATAATGTACTTAAAGTGCTCTATTTTCGACACACTTATTTTGCACTTAATATACTAAAAGCTCATCTTTAGTACTGCTTAATATAAACTTAAAATCATCTTAGTGTACTCAATTGTGCTTTTTTGAGACACACTGAAGATGAATTTAAGTGTATTTTTAATTTACTATTTCATATTTTTAAAAAATGTATTTTGTTACCACTTTAAGTATAA
The DNA here is from genome assembly GCA_023718395.1 of Leucaspius delineatus. Lineage (NCBI taxonomy): Eukaryota > Metazoa > Chordata > Actinopteri > Cypriniformes > Leuciscidae > Leucaspius > Leucaspius delineatus. The sequence goes on along the minus strand of CM043367.1, from coordinate 3,859,480 downwards.
TTGAAACCATCTTTAAATACAATAATAAACTATTTAAATTATAATAATAATAATATTAAATTATTTACAAATTATACTTAGAATGTATTCCTAGATTAAAAAAGTGCACTAAAATACATTTTATTACACTTCCATAATACACTGCCATAATGTACTTAAAGTGCTCTATTTTCGACATACTTATTTTGCACTTAATATACTAAAAGCTTACCTTTAGTACTGCTTTATATAAACTTAAGATCATCTTAGTGTACTCAACTGTGCTATTTTGAGACACACTGAAGATGAACTAAAATGCGCTTTTAACATACTATTTAGGCTTTAATTTATTTTATTTTGTTACCCCTTTTAATACAATTGAACCCATCTTTATTGCATTTTAAATACACTTAAATTATTTAAAATTTAAGAATATATAATATATACAAATCATATTTATGTATTGCTCACATTTTTTTATATAGTAAATCATTTCAAATATGTTTTAATACTGTGAACAGTACCTTTATAAAACAATTAAATATGTTAATGGTGTATTAAAACACACATTAAAAAAAAATTGTATAAAACACACACTTTGAAAGCTAGTAAACTTTAATGTATTACCCAGTGTACATCAGTACAGCAGCATATGTAAACTGAAAAAAAAAAATACATTAACATAAAATACAGTGATCTGCAGAGGTATTATAAACAACAACAAAAAAAAATAACTTTAATAAACCTAACTAGTCAATAAAGTGCAATCATTAATAGCTGCAAACAGTTACAGTACTGTTACTGATTGGTCTTTGAGTTTGCCTTATTGTTGCATTTCCTTCGAATCAGTGCTCGCACCTCAGACGTGTTGGAAATTGTTTGATCACAGTGTCTGTGAAAGGGGAAAAAGATGAGTTTATTTTTATATTAAAGCAAAATTAACCTCTGTTAAAAAAGTAACTGTTCCCTATCAAAAGGGAACTTGCACTGCTTCGATGATGCTATTGGGGAACAATGTTCTCTAGGCGCCTCTTTAATACTTCTGAGTCGCACTAGTAGTGTCATAGGCTGTCGCCAGTCAAATTCTATTGCCGAGATTGTACAGCTTTTCAAACACCGGTTCACATGGAGGGTGTTCTCCATATCGTCATCAATGCAGTGTCTCATTCCCTGTTCTCAGGGAACAGAGGTCGTAACCTAGATGTTTTTTATTACAACACAGTACACTGTAAAAAAATTCTAACCTCTCCAAGTCAAAATTTTCTAGTGACGGGTCACATCTAAATTTTTTAATTGGCCCAAGTGCAATTCTTGTTGCAATAGTCTGTTAACATTGGCTCAATGAGAAATAATACGTCAGACTAATTGAAAAATTTAGATGTGATCAGTCACTAGAAATTTTTGACTTGGGGATGTAATTTTTTTTTTTTACAGTGTATAATGTTTTGACATTTCCCTCTGTTGTACATACAAGGTGAAAAAGACATACTGTTAAATGTATTATAAATGCATTAAAGTATATTTGTTTTGTACTAAAAACATACTTAAGTACATATTTATTGCATTTAATAGTAAGTCTTTTTCACCTAGTAAAAATGGAATTCTTTAACATAGCATGTAATGCTTAGTTCATATATTTTAACAGTAGACATTTAATATAACATGTTAATTAAGAAAAGGAGTTAATAAAATAGCTCTTGAACAACTGTGAAGTCTACATATATGTCACTGTATCACAGCAAAAAAGGGCAATTTAGGCTAACCGTTTAACTGAAAAAGTATACGCAGCCAACAAGAATAATAATTAAAATGTACAACAAATGCTAATCTTGTTTTAGTCAGCCCCCTTTGACTTTGAGAGCAAAAAAAAAAAAGTTATGTGCAGAAACACAAACTCTCAAACTCTTCAAAGAGTTAAGGAAATTAGAAGTAGTGCAAAATATTGTAAGCCATGACAAGTGACTTGCAGCTGTCCCAAAAAAACAATTAAATAGATTTTTACATGAATGAACACAAATTAGACTAGACTAAGAAACTAGGAAAAAATGTTGGAAAAAAACTAGGACAAAAACTAAACAGTGAGCTATTTATTTATGCAAACAGCAACTAAAACTTACCAGTAACTTCTGATAGCAGTATCTTCATCTCTTCGAGATTCGACTTGGAAAAAATAAAAACAACACTAACAGTTACTTTTTCTATTAACGTTAGAAAAAAATCTAAATACTGTCATGATCACTCATTAGTTGCAAAACATTTAAGAATTCCGTTAATCTTAGAAATAAAAACTGAAATATCGTAGACTAATGAAACCTTCACGTTTGAAAAGGTTAATCCTCCAAGTCCTCTAAAGAAACACGATCGCTCTAGTTTGAATTTAGACTTCTATCTCTGAATTATTACACCGTGTCCTAACTACACGCGACGCGACGCCGAAATATAATCACATTCAATGAACGCACAGCCGTCAGCAAGCTCTGAGTGAGGTGTGAGCTCATAATTACACCAGAACCAATTACAGACGTTCAACAGCTGGAACCAATCAGGATTAGTCACGTGTGTCATTAGCGTTTTTCAAATTCAAACAAGTACAACATATTTTTGGACAACATTTAAACATATTTGGAAAATGTATCTATGATGCATTTAAAATAATATGATGTTGATATCCATGTGGGAATTTCAGTAGTAAAAACATATCATGTAATGGACAACAGCCCTTTACAAGTAGCCTACAAACAAGTAAAAGTGAACAACATTCATTTTAAGTGCTTATTGCAATGCTTAATGATAGTTGACAAATGTTTATAATACATTAGAAGTTGGTACATTATACAAAAAAATCTAAAATATTAAAATGGTAAAATGATAAATATTACAAATATATTGCAGTAGGCCTAAGTGTTTAAAGTACTTTAAACACATTAAAAGCTTTTTATATTTTAGATTAACCATTTTAATATTTTAGATTTAGCTATGTTCTTACACAAGTTACACAAATGTACTTTAATTAAGAGCAACATAAGTATGTTTTCTTTAAATACACTAAAACTTCACACAAATGGTAGATTGTGTTAGCATATTTCTTAAAAATTTAACTAAGCATATTTATTAACAATGTACTTGTAGTGCTTTTTTTAGAAATATATTAAAAGTATGCTTGTGTTTAGCATATTTCTTAAAAGTATAATTAAGCATATATTTATTACCAATGTACCTTTAGTGCATTTGTTAGAAATATATTAAAAGTATGCCTGTGTTTAGCATATTTATTGAAAGTATAATTAATCATATATTTATTACCAATGTATTTCTAGTATACTTTTTAGAAATATATTGAAATACAATTCAATGTATTTTTTATGCACTTCAAATAAGCATGTTGGTAATACAAATGTATTATACTATTTGTATTTCAAGTATATTTTTAATACATTTAATACTATGTCTTTTTCACCTGGGAGTACCTTATACACTTAAAATCAATTTAAAGAATTAGTAATATTTAGTTTATTTTTATAAAGTGTACTTAAATACTACTTTTGGGAAAATAAAATTTTTGACTATTACATTTTGAATATATTTTAAGTAAAATTAATTTAATTTAAACTTATAATAGCTTTCTAAAAGTGCACTAACAATGAACTATTTTTAATGTGTTAAAAATGTACTTGTAAGAAATACACTAATAAAACACTTCTGTGTATTTTTTCAATAGTATATCTTTTTTCTTATGCACTAAAAATACATTTAAAATATCAATGCTATTTAGTATACTTTTGCAATTACACTTAAGTACTACTTAAGTAAAAATATACTTTTAATTAGTGTATTTATAGTGTATAATTTTTAAACTTTTCTTTAGCACAAAAAATAGGAATGTACTACAAATGTACTTTCTTGGATTTAAGTGTTTTTTTAGTGCACTCAAGTACACTTTATTTTCACCTGGGTACAAATGGAGTTCCTAGAACTAAAATCGTTCCTAGTTCCTGCGGTGCGAACACGCCGACATCCGGGTACTTTAGCCAATAGTTCTAGGAACTGTGAAAAGGTTCCTCCGGTCGGAAAGCGGCTTATGTGTGTACGTGCCTGGCCCCCACGCCTGAACCACTCAGAACCTGAGTGGCCGCCGCCACGCTGTCTGTTCCTGTTCCTGAGCCGGTGCCTGTTCCTGAGCATAACCCTATAGCTGCCCTCAAGAAAATCAAAGAAAGGGAAGGGGGGGGGGGCAGTGTATCCCTTGATAGGGTCATGGAAGTCGCACCTCAACGCTCCCCTGCACTGCCTGCTGCACCTGGCCTTCTGTCCTGCCGCAGTCTCCAGGTCCTCTTCCGCTCCATGGCCCTGGCCTTCCATCCCACCCCTGGGTCCGCCTCCGCTTTTTTAGGAGCATCTGGAAGCTGCTCCTTTGAGGGGGGGGGGGGGGGGGGTACATAGTCCTATGTAACGGACTATGTAACTGGAGTGCCCTTGAGAGCCACTTGAGGGCACTCCACATCAGACTATCATTATTCACTCACAACTACATTTCCCATAATTCACTGCCTGGACTCATCATCCCTGATTATCACATTCACCTGTGTCTCATTATATTGTTTAGTTCACCCCATATAAGCCTGATTCACCTCATCATTCCCTGCGAAGTCTTGTACGTTATTCCGCTGCATTTCTGAGCGTTTCCTTTGTTGTCATTTTTCCGGGTTCTGCCCGTGTCCTGGTTTTCCCGTTCCTGCCTCACCCTCAGGATTTGCTTGTTCTGATTCTGATTCTGATTACGATTTACTTTAATAAACTGCATGTGGATCCTCAACCTTCATGTCTGGGGGCAGTTCATAACAACCCTTCAGATCCTTCAGTTTCCCTCTTTCTATGTCTTGCAATGCTATATTTTTTCCTTAAACTTAGATTATTCTTGCCAACAGAACATCAATGTGACATGAATTCTGAACGAATGTTCATAAGATGTGATGAGCTATTTCACTCAGAATCAGTTTTGATCACCAAGTCATGTGCTTTTAGTCATTTTGCAAACTGTAGACAAATGTACTTACTCTTTATTCATGTGCCATGTGCAATTTTCTTAAAAGAAGAATAAATTCAAATCTGGTGTAAACTGAGATCAGAGATCTGAATTTACTGTTTTGAGAAAAATGTATTTGAAAATTAAGATAAAGCTATTAGGAAAAAAACATTCTCACTGAAAAATAGGAATTTTATGCGGTAGGCGATGAATTTGTATAATGTGAATTGTAAGGTAAGGAAGCATTGAGGTCCACTAAACACAACCACTATGGCATAAGAAATCATCTGAAATCATATGAATTTATATGAATTAGCCACCAATTTGCCAAGATTGAGCTTCGCATTAGTTTAGGCTGGCCACGTCAGTCAAGCTTGCACCAGCTGACAGTCAGTTCCTGACGTTTACCAGTCCAGTTGTGACACTCATCCCAGCGTTTCCTTTAAATCCCCATTGATTCAGCCTCTCTGTTGCTTATCTGCACACCGCATCTAACTCCCCCCTCCATCCCCAGCTCCACCTAGCTGATCCTGTAATATAATCAATTCTGTCTAACTGTCATAGTTAATTTCATTGTATCATCTTTCATGTATTTTGGTTTGTTTACAACACTCATGTAAATTGTGATTGTAATTATGTATGCATGATTACTGGATGTTTTCAGTCGTACGTTTAGCTGGAATGAGCTTTGTGACTTCTGAAAGTTGCTCAGCATTTATTCAGCAGATACTAATTTTTCACTTTTTCATTTATTTAATTACATATTTTCAGCTGGATATCGCAAACAGATCAAAGACAGACGGGAATATGGAAAATTATATATATGACTGGAATATGAAATATGGTCCATATCACTGGGAGCTGGTCCGGCTACAGATAAATGTCAGATGGTCCATCTTCATCATCATCGGTGTGTGTGCAGGTCTACCAGCTCTTGTTTGGTCTGCCAGTGATCTAATTCATCACAGAAAGAATGGACACCGTATTTCAGTCTTCATCATCCTCCTCCTCCTCATTGACTTTATTGAGCTTATCTTCAGTCCTGTCATACTGTTAAAACTGTTCTTATATGAGCTCTACTGGATTGAAGATTGGACATATCGTGTTTTTGTATCTTTATTGTCCTCATCAAGAGTCTGTGGTCTTGTCCTGAACCAGCTGGTGGCGCTAGAGGGAATTCTCTCAGTGAAATATCCACCGTACACTTCGGTTTTCTCTTCACCCTGTCCCATCCCTTACATACTGGTGTTTCTCTTTATCATTATCGGTGGGATTTTTTTTAATGCAATGTATAATTTCTTTTTTTATCTTTTCGTGTTCATTATATCAGTGATCACATGGATGATATCTAGTTTAGCTCTGTGTTGGACTGATCGTCACTCTCACACATCCAGAAAACCAGATCGTCATATTTGGGTTGTGTTCATATTCACTGTGCTGGTGCTTTTACTGCCCAATGTTTTATTCAGTCTCTTCTGATACTTTACTCGTTCTTTTCCTCAGTCTCTTCAAGTTAGGTTTATTCCTCATATCTTGTTGAGTGTGAGATTGATTTCAGACCCTCTCGTGTGTGTGCTGGTCTGCAGGCAGAATCTCAGTGTTCAACATCTCAACCCGACAGGACCAGTTTAGTCTGAGCTGGTCTGCTAAGATGGACTCGTTGTGATGACATAATATTTTTACTATATCAAATATGCAGAAACTATTGCTGTAAACCGATTAAACAAATGAATGAATTAACCACACGCTGAGATTAATCACACCCAACATTAAATTGTGCAATTTCATGTGAATCTCCAAATGAATGCAGCTAAAGACATTAAGATCTTTTACATGTTTGCTGTACTCCAGTACTGGAATGAAGGCCAGTATGACCAACACTGATACTGATGCCTCTAATTGTTGGATATATTTAAGTTTATCTTTTATTAACAATCACCGAACATTCTAAATATTATAGTAACTTTTAATTTAAGTAAACTTGCCTTTTATTTAATGTGTTTCTTTTAAGAAATATACTGTTTTAACTATTTTTGTATGTCAATAAAGACTCTTTGTATTACCAATCTGCTGGCGTGACCAATCCTCTGGCGTGACCAATCCTCTGGCGTGACCAATCCACTGGCGCGACCAATCCTCTGGCGTGACCAATCCTCTGGCGTGACCAATCTGCTGGCGTGACCAATCCTCTGGCGTGACCAATCTGCTGGCGTGACCAATCCTCTGGCGTGACCAATCCTCTGGCGCGACCAATCCTCTGGCGCCACCAATCCGCTGGCGTGACCAATCTGCTGGCGTGACCAATCCTCTGGCGTGACCAATCCTCTGGCGTGACCAATCCGCTGGCACGACCAATCCGCTGGCGTGACCAATCCGGTGGCGTGACCAATCCACTGGCATGACCAATCCGCTGTCGTGACCAATCCTCTGGCGTGACCAATCTGCTGGCGTGACCAATCCTCTGGCGTGACCAATCCTCTGGCGCGACCAATCCTCTGGCGTGACCAATCTGCTGGCATGACCAATCCTCTGGCGTGACCAATCCTTTGGCATGACCAATCCGCTGGCACGACCAATCCGCTGGCGTGACCAATCCGGTGGCATGACCAATCCACTGGCGTGACCAATCCGCTGTCGTGACCAATCCTCTGGCACGACCAATCCGCTGTCGTGACCAATCCGGTGGCGTGACCAATCCGCTGTCGTGACCAATCCGCTGGCACGACCAATCCGCTGGCGTGACCAATCCGGTGGCATGACCAATCCACTGGCGTGACCAATCCGCTGCCATGACCAATCCGCTGTCGTGACCAATCCGCTGGCGCGACCAATCCGCTGGCACGACCAATCCGCTGGCGTGACCAATCCACTGGCATGACCAATCCGCTGTCGTGACCAATCCGCTGGCGCGACCAATCCGCTGGCGTGACCAATCCGGTGGCGTGACTAATCCACTGGCGTGACCAATCCGCTGTCGTGACCAATCCGCTGGCGCGACCAATCCGCTGGCATGACCAATCCGGTGGCGTGACCAATCCGCTTGCAAAGTAATTTACAAATGTGTTTGATGCAACTCGATAACTGAGGATATTAGAAGACATGTTTGTCGTAAGTTTTATTGTAAAAATATAGGATGTTATCAACATAATGATGTAGTTGTTTATATTTTTAGATTCATTGCAAGTGTATGACATTTTGTATAGAAATAAACAATGGTAATTGCTAAAAATTAGAAAAAAAATACAGGGTATTAAAACAGTATGAACTACAAAGCATAATGTGTTTTAGTCTGAATTAGGTAAGATGTGTGCTTCCATTTCAGTTTCCACAAATCCCTTCACTCGATTGGGATGTTCTCTTTTGTTCTGGGCGGCAAGTGCAGTAACTGTAACATCGGGCATATTTTTTAGTATTAAACACATATTTATATCGACTTCATCAGGCTCCGAAAATTCTTCACAAAGAACAAAGAATGGCCTTTCTCAGCTGCCATAGTTGCAACTATTGCGTCATCAGAACAGTGTGTTCAACGCATCACCGTTTCTGTTTAAAAAACGTTGTGCAAAGTTTTGTCGGGGCTGAACGCAGCCATAGACTCCTTTTGATGATAATACAGCAATACAGAGGTCCCCTTTTGAACATATTTCTGGCCAAAGAGTCCTCGATCGCTGTCGTGACCAATCCGCTGGCACGACCAATCCGCTGGCACGACCAATCCGCTGGTTAGTTTACTTTCAAAAAATGTTTTGCTGATAATTTACTCACCCCGATGTCATCCAAGATATCCATGTCTTTCTTTCTTCTGTCGAAAAGAAATTAAGTATATATACTTAACCATACTATATATATAACCTATATATATATATACTATATATATAACCATAAATGCTTGTCGTGTACCATCTCTGAGATGCGCCACATATTACGTCAAGTATAAAGGAGAATAAGGCAAGGATGCCCTCTTTCAGGACAACTTCATAGCCTTGCAGTTGAACCCTATTGTGCAAATTAATAGAGCAGCTGATTGGTTTACATATTGAGGGGTCAAGTTTTTCAAATGATGTGAAATTATCCACCTATGCCAATGATGTAACTGTAATAATTAGGAACAGTAATGATATTAAAGGGGGTTTAGAAAATCTTAAATGTTATGGAAGAGCATCATCAGCGAAAATAAATTGGACAAAAAGTGAGGCATGGTTCAGAGAGGTCAAATACCTAATAATGTAATATGCAAAAGAGAAGGATCAAGTTTTTAGGAGTGTTTTTAGGTTCTGAGATATACAAGGAAAAAAAAACTGGGAAGCACTATTGGAAAAAGTATGTCTTCGGTTATCTAACTGGAAATTGCTAATTCCCCAGCTGTCCTATAGGGGAAGGGTCTTAATAGTCAATAATCTTGTTGCTTCATCGTTATGGCATAAAATGACTGTATTGGACCCTCCTGCTGCTGTCATTAAGGACATTCAGAGATGTCTTGATGACTTCTTTTGGACAAGTCAGCATAGGCCTTTTTCACAGAAGTTAGAACGCACATCCGGTTCAGCATTTGTTGTGTAAAGTGATTTCTGGTGAAATGGAGTCAGGCGCGCACTTCACAACTTCCCTGAAGAATATACCGTCAATGACATCAGCGGATGTTTTTCGTCTTGTCAAACTTAATTCAATCGCTCCGCACTCAAAACTCAACAAAGGGTACAAGTTCTTCCACGAAAATTACATCTTTAATTACGAAGGTAAGGAACGAACCATACATTCGCATGCTTTTGCAAACGTGATATTTCTATACATACCTTTATAACATTGTCAAGTCAAGTCATCTTCATTTCTATAGCGCTTTTAACAATGTAGATTGTTCCAAAGCGGCTTTACAGAGATAGCTTAAAATAACAGAGATTGTTTTGGCTTGATAGCAGTTCTCTTACGAGAGTACGTGTTGCGTAAGTTTAGCTTACGCTACGGAAAACTCCTTTTCTCGAGAATACTGAAGCAAAAAATTATCCTTAATTTTTGAACATGTAAAACGCATTTGCTGCAGCAGGCAGACATAGGCGAGGCAGCTCGCGTGCCCATTGGCTGCTCTGCAGCAACTGCTGCAACCTGTCAGTGTGTCTTTGGCATGACTCCAGCGCCAATGTGAAGTCTTCCGTATTCTCGAGAAAAGGAGTTTTCCGTAGCGTAAGCTAAACTTACGCAACACTCGTTTCCTCTCTAGAGAGAACGTCTCGGTTACGTATGTAACCCTCGTTCCCTGAGTAGGGAACGGAGACGTTACATTGGATGACGACGAATGGGGTTTCGCTTAGAAAGCCTATCACCTTCGAGTATAGAAAACGAGCCAATGGCAATGAAATGCCATGGGTCTGCGGAATTTGCATAGCATAAGTCCGCCCCACATCGTGGGTATATAAGAAAGTACGCTGGCAACATGCAGATATGTTTCTTCGCGAGACGTTCCCTTTCGTGGTCACTCCGAGTTACGTCGGATGACGACGAATGGGGTCCCCAGTTTAATCACGCCACCTCGGCTGTCTTCCAGTGCCCAGCGTAAGTCTGAGCTCCCTGTCGTGAGACTAGCACGGACGAAGGAGTCCTACTTATAACAGGAATACCAAGGTACACTGGGAAGCATATCTCAGCGGAAATATGCAATTATGCCCAGCCCGAATGGGGGGGGGGGGACTTGGAATACACATATGACCCCGAGGGGCTGCATATGGAGTATCACTGCGGTGTCCAGCCACAGGTGGAATATTTAAACCCCAGGGCTGGCAAGGTGGCTTGCCAAGGGAAAGACACATGCTCAGAGAGGCTTACAGTGGAAACACCCAGAGGGGGAACCATGCACATGGAGGCACCTAGCCAAGCGCGAAAGCTGCCGGTGGCATAACTCTGGCGTTGACGTCAACAGTGCTGGAGGAGACTCAGGGCTTATGAGGCTCACCTGAGCAGAATCTAGTTGAAGTGAGTACATGAGAAGAAACAGAGATTATAGAATCTCGCAAATGTGTTAGGTGTCGCCCAGCCTGCATCTCTGCAGATGTCTGTTAGCGAGAGAGCCCAAGAGGATGCCACACTCCGAGTGGAGTGGGCCGTCACACCAAGGGGGCATGGTCGACCTTGCTGCTGGTATGCCAAAGCAATGGCGTCCACTATCCAGTGAGACAACCTTTACTTGGAGAGAGCCTTTCCCTTCAGCTTCCCACCATAACAGACAAAGAGCTGGTATGAGGTCCTGAAACACTGCGTTCTGTCTACATAAGAACGGAGGGCGTGTACTGGACAGAGCAGTGCCAAGGCTGTGTCTGCCTCCTCCAAGGGCAGTGCTTGCAGGTTCACCACCTGGTCTCGAAAGAGAGTGGGGGGAACCTTGGGCACATATCCAGGCCGGGGTCTCAGGATCATGTGAGAGTTAGCCGGCCCGAATTCCAGGCACGCTTCGTCAACTGAAAATGCCTGAAGGACCCCTACCCTCTTGATGGAGGCCAATGCAACCAGGAGCACTGTCTTAATTGACATGACCTTAAGCTCCACTGATTGCAGAGGCTCAAAGGGAGCACTCTGCAGGGCAGTTAAAACCACTGAGAGGTCCCAAGAGGGTACGAGGGGAGAACGAGGAGGATTCAGTCTCCTCGCTCCCCTCAGGAACCTGATGATCAGGTCATGCTTTCCCAGAGACTTCAACTGCATTGTGATGTGCGGCAATGGCGGCAACATACACTTTCAGGGTGGAGGGAGACACCCTCACTCCAACCCTTCTTGCAGGAAGGAAGCACGACACTGATCGGGCATTTCGTGGGTTCTTGATGTTTAGAAAAACACCAGTTGACGAAGAGGTTCCACTTCAACGCATAGGCATGTCTCGTGGACGATGCGCTAGCGGAAGTGATGGTAGCCACCACCGTTGGTGGTAGGGTACTCAAACCTGCTTCGTCCCGTCCAGGAGCCACACGTGGAGGTTCCAAAGATCAGGACGAGGGTGCCATAGGTGCCCCGTCCCTGAGAAAGCAGGTCCTTCCTCGGGGGAATTGGCCAGGGAGTACTAGTTCTGGGAACCAGGTCCGGTTGTGCCAATACAGGGCAACCAAAATTACCTGCTCCTCGTCCTCCCTGATCTTGTGCAAGGTCTGCGCAAGAAGGCTCACTGGGGGAAACGCCAGTGCGTAGGCCCTGCGGCCAGCTGTGCGCCAGTGCATCCGTGCCGAGCGTGCCCTCGGTCAGGGAATAAAACAGGTCGCAATGGGACGAGTCATGGGAGGCAAACAGATCTGATCCCAAGAACTGATCCCAAATCAGCTGGACCGTCTGGGGATGGAGTCTATCTCGTCGAGATAATTCAGGATGCAAACCCCGTGTTCCCGGAGGGGAACAAGGGCTGCCTTGACGACTTTCGTGAAGATGCAAGGAGACAGTGCTAGCCGGATTGGGAGAACCGCTTACTGGTATGCCCGCCCCTTGAAAGCAAACTGTAGGAACGGTCTGTCTTGGGTTTAAAATGGAGACATGGAAGTAGGCGTCCTTCAGGTCGATCGCTGCAAACCAATGCTGCGGCCGCACACACTGGAGGATGCGTTTGGCCGTGAGCATCTTGAACGGCAGCCTGTGAAGGGAGCGGTTCAAGACGCGCAGGTCGAGGATTGGCCGTAACCCACCGGACTTCTTCGGTACAATGAAGTAGGGGCTGTAGAAGCCGGAGTTCATTTCGGCTGGAGGGACAGTCTTGATCGCACCCTTCGCCAGTAGCTCTCATGACAGGGGCATTGCCACTGACCATAGTGAAGCGGACTCCCCTGAAGCGGGGAGGAGACCGTGCGAACTGAATCGCGTAGCCGAGCCTGATGGTTCTCGCGACCCAGCGGGACAGTCTGGGAAGCTCTAGCCAGGCTCCAAGAAACTGCGCCAGCGTGGTCATTCGAACCACAGACGTACCGTTGGTGGTGCAGCGAGGCGGAATGACCAGCCCAGGCGAGGGTGGCATAGCGGCCCTGTGTGGGGGCACGGTCATTAGCCGCGTCCTGCCAGAGGAGGCCAGGGGAGGACCAGCATCCCACGAGGGTGTGCTCTGGCAGGGGTCTGGCAACAGAGGGGGATGAGAGGAGCGTAGCCCATGGGCGGTGCATGCTGTCATCCACAGCCTCTTGGGGCTTGGAGAAAGGGGCATCAGTTCTTGAAACAAGAAATTCTCCCCCGGCCCTCCACCGGGGGCAGGAGTGGCCCTGCTACCAGCTCCTGAGAAGAACTGAGCCCTAACTCCAAGTTGCCCGTCTCAAGAGTGCTGCTTAGCCTGGCGTTTGGCCAGCTAAGAGGCGGAGACGGCAGTGCCGCCCTCCTGCATCCTCCTCCTGCATCCTCCTCCTGCTCGGGCCGGTGAAGGCTCAAGGGGAGGAGCCGCAGGGAGGCAGCTTCGGCGGGAAGCAGACTAAGGAGACCGCACGGACAGATGACCGTTGGTGCAGAAGGCCTCAGTCCTCTTCGGGGGAGGGTCGAAGACTGTTGGGCGCAGTCCTCAATAGGGGTGTAAATCGGACAGTTCATCACGATACGATACGATATCGATTCTCTCAGCCAGCGATAGGATATTTTCCAATACTTCAAAAAATTCCACGATACGATTTGATTCGATTCAGGGCTATATCGATCGATTAATCGATATTTAGATATTATGTTCACACAACTCTTTGAAAATTGCACACCCTCTCCCAATTGGGACATTTATAACAGAAGTGGTCATTTGCAAGTACTCCGCATGTCTCGTGGACGATGCGCTAGCGGAAGTGATGGTAGCCACCACCGTTGGTGGTAGGGTACTCAAACCTGCTTCGTCCCGTCCAGGAGCCACACGTGGAGGTTCCAAAGATCAGGACGAGGGTGCCATAGGTGCCCCGTCCCTGAGAAAGCAGGTCCTTCCTCGGGGGAATTGGCCAGGGAGTACTAGTTCTGGGAACCAGGTCCGGTTGTGCCAATACAGGGCAACCAAAATTACCTGCTCCTCGTCCTCCCTGATCTTGTGCAAGGTCTGCGCAAGAAGGCTCACTGGGGGAAACGCCAGTGCGTAGGCCCTGCGGCCAGCTGTGCGCCAGTGCATCCGTGCCGAGCGTGCCCTCGGTCAGGGAATAAAACAGGTCGCAATGGGACGAGTCATGGGAGGCAAACAGATCTGATCCCAAGAACTGATCCCAAATCAGCTGGACCGTCTGGGGATGGAGTCTATCTCGTCGAGATAATTCAGGATGCAAACCCCGTGTTCCCGGAGGGGAACAAGGGCTGCCTTGACGACTTTCGTGAAGATGCAAGGAGACAGTGCTAGCCGGATTGGGAGAACCGCTTACTGGTATGCCCGCCCCTTGAAAGCAAACTGTAGGAACGGTCTGTGTTGGGGTTAAAATGGAGACATGGAAGTAGGCGTCCTTCAGGTCGATCGCTGCAAACCAATGCTGCGGCCGCACACACTGGAGGATGCGGAGGAATACTTCAAAAAATTCCACGATACGATTTGATTCGATTCAGGGCTATATCGATCGATTAATCGATATTTAGATATTATGTTCACACAACTCTTTGAAAATTGCACACCCTCTCCCAATTGGGACATTTATAACAGAAGTGGTCATTTGCAAGTACTCCGTTCTTGTTCATTTTCATAAATCATGTTTTTTATTATTATTGTGCATTCCAAGTAATATCAATCAAACTGCAGCTGGGTTGTTTTGATTAATAATAATAATAATAATAATAACAACTTAAAAAATACAGGTAAATTACTAAATTAAAGTCAATTGATTAAAGAACATGATTTAATCTTGGAGTAACGTTTGATGACCAGCTGACCTTCACAGATCACATTTCAAAGACAGCTCGATCATGCAGGTTTGCACTGCACAACATCAGGAAGATCAGGCCTTTCCTAACTGAGCATGCAACACAACTTCTCGTCCAGGCCCTGGTCATTTCTAGGCTTGACTACTGTAATGCTCTTCTGGCCGGACTTGCAGCATGTGCAACCAAACCCCTACAGATGATCCAGAATTAGGGATGCAACGGTACACGGTAAAATACCGGACCGTTCGGTCAGCCCAGCACGGGACAATCTACCCTCGTGTCCCGCGGTACTTCGGTTTTGCCATTGAGTTCGCGCTGATCCTTTTAGTTTTTGCTTTAGGCGCCGTTCACATATCGCGCCTAAAAACGCGTAGAAAACGCTAGGCGCGCCGCGTTCTCCTTTTTCCAAAGCGCTAGGGCGGTTGCGCTCCGGAGGCGTCTGTCGTTGCTAAAGCAACTATCAGCTGCGCTCTGTTTGGTTCTTGTCACGTGACCTACAGTGCGCTTGCGGCATTCTGAAAAGTTGAGAATTTTCTGCTGGGGACATCGTTAGTGCCAACCGGTCTCACCTTGCACCAGACAGTGTTGATAGACTCATCTTTTTGCACAAAAATCTCTCAATAGTGGATGAGTAAATAACAATTCACTTTGTATCCTGAATGCAGTATTTTTTCATTATATTATTTTGCTCTGCTTTTTTTTATTCAAAGCACAAGCTAATTTATGTTTGTTAAAGGTAAAAGTGCACTTTTTCTTTCACATTGATCACTTCATATACCAGTTATCAAGGTTTGGAATTGGGATCCACTTGAATATTTTGAAGTGTGTTTGTTTACATTTTGTATTTCATATAAGTGATAGTTGAAGAGGTTGTATTACTTAGTGTTGTTCAGTACAGACTAGAGTGTTAATTTATTCCATACATTGATGTTCTTCCTACTGTGACATTCTGTTTATGCTCATAAGAAAAATAAAACATATTTTTGGGATGAAATAGCTGTCTCTTTCTGCACAAAACATGTACCGAAACCGAACCGAGACCGTGGCCCAAAAACCGAGGTACGGACCGTACCGTGGGCTATCTGTACCGTTGCACCCCTATCCAGAATGCTGCAGCTCGTCTTGTCTTCAACGAGCCCAAGAGGGCCCACGTCACTCCTCTGTTCATTTCTCTGCACTGGCTACCTCTCGCTGCTCGCATCAAGTTCAAGGCATTGACGCTTGCTTACAGATCTATCACAGGCTCAGCTCCCTCCTACTTTCACTCACTCCAACGAGCCTACATCCCTACCAGAAGCCTACGATCGGTCAACGAGCGACGTCTCGTGGTTCCATCACAGAAAGCCACAAAATCACTTTCCAGAACATTCTCATTCACAGTTCCATGCTGGTGGAACACTCTCCCCACCCTCATCCGGAATGCAGAATCCCTGACAACATTCAAAAGACAGCTGAAAACCCATCTCTTCCGTGAGCACTTAACCTCATAAAAAAAATAAAAAAATAAAAAAAAACTTTCCTTTCCCTTTAAAACATCACTTATCAGGCTTATGCTACTCTGAATAATGCCTGAACTTCGTATCTTGAGCACTTCTTGCATTGTTGTTGTTTTTGCCTCTTCATGATGACTCGCTTAATTTAGTCCTAATTTGTAAGTCGCTTTGGATAAAAGCGTCTGCTAAATGACTAAATGTAAATGTAAATGTAAATGTTAATTGAAAGTATGCTTTAATATGTTAAAAGTTTTTATTTTTTTTAGCAGAGCAGATACATTCACATTTCATCTTTCTGAGTCTATGATAAATAATACAACACTGGGTTAATCTTCTCAGCGGACATAGACGCCTGACAAACTGTGTTGTTGTGATTAACGTAACTTACACGCAGTACAGAGAGCTTTTCCCTCACCACTAAATGAGCTGTAAGGTTCCGTGAAAATGTTTCAGGTTTTATTTTCCTTTTACGCCCTGAAGAAGATATCACGAGTTCATTGAAATTATCCATCCTCGATCACTTTTAGTCAGCTTTGACGAAACTCCTCTTAGCCAGCGCGTCTTTTCAAAGTGACATCTGACCTGAATACTGCGCGCCGAGTCGCTAAAACGGACTTATCGTGTTGTGTTCACCAACAATGGTGCGAGTGCTTGTCTGTTTCTGCTGTAAAACATGAACACGCGATGCCTTGACAGCGGACAATACCGGCTTTTGTGAAAAAAAACTTGTTTAGGGTTTAGTCAGTCTTGTCATGCGTCTTTTTCAGATGAGGAGATTAACGTTACACACCGGCAGGCAGTTGGTGAGTAAACGAAAATGTGCGCTTTGGCGGAAGATGGTGAGAATGTGGAGAGTGTGAAAATAAAGGTGTATATCGATATTTTAGGTGTGGAATCGATGCATCATATCGTTAGACGTTACACCCCTAGCCCTCAACCACACTGCGAGCAAACCGCCCGTCTCAAGAGTGCTGCCTAGCCATGCATTTAGCCGGCTAAGGGGCGGAGACGGGTGGCGCCGCCCTCCTACAACCCTCTCCTGCTCGGGGCCAGTGAAGGCTCGAGGGGAGGGGCCGCAGGGAGGCGACCTCGGCGGGAAGCAGACCAAGGAGACCGCACGGACGGATGACCGTTGGTGCAGAAGGCCTCAGTCTGCTTCTGGGGGGTCGAAGACTGTAGGGTACAGTCCTCAACCACACCGCCAAGGAGCCCAGCCTGGGACATGGGGGAGTTCTCAGACCCCCTCACATCAACCTGGCTGAGCCCATTCCTGGACCACACTTGTGGACATCACCTGGCCCGGGATCACGCAGGTACCGATGTCACCCGGACATGGGAGGCATAGCGTCCCTGCATGGGGGCGTAGTCGAGTTTCCGCGTTCTGTCAGTGTTGGCCAGGGAAGGACCAGCATTCCACGGGGGCCGGGTCTGACAGAACTCCCGAGTCAGCACTGCCTCGAAGGCGACACACAGCACTGCATGCCTGTGCCACAATAGTGACAGAGAACATACAGCCCATGATCGCCACGCGATCGAGTGCAGCGAAGGCGGAGGACGCCCGTGGGCTGCGATAAGTCACGGGGACCCTCGCGAGCCGGAGGCGTCCTGATGCACGTCCGGGAGAAAGGCACTGGGAGCGAGTGCTGTAGAGCAACACGCGCCCAGGAACCAATCGTAAGCCTACAGCGCTCGGGGGGAGGGCGCCACTCCAATGCTCAGCTCTGGATCTGACTCGACTAACGCTGACACTCCCGAGGGAGGCAACGCAGTCGAATCCTCATTTCCAGAGGAATCAAGCCCGCCTTGTGATGCTGTGAGTGACATGACACCATCTGCTGGAGTCCCGAATGAAAACACTGGGTCCCCGAGAAGAACCAGGCACACTCGGAAGCCCCATGGTTTGCGATGTGAAGGGGGGCGTGGCCCGAGGAAAGCTTGTCGGAAATATGCCACACCATAACCCTCAGATCACCCTGCCCACCAGCCAAAGTATCCCCTCTCGAGGAAGAGATAGATCGGGGTGTGGCAGAGGGGATTCTCACACGGAGATCATTGAGTCCCGATCTATAAACATCGCGCTGGTCATGTTCCCGCAATGAAAACATGACACATCCACGAGCGCTGCTGAGCGTGATTAAGCCCAACACGCGAAACAGCGCTCGTGACCGTTAGGCAGCTGGATCACGCGCCCACATCCAGTAAATACACGAGCGAGCCGTCTTGAAAAAGACGTGCCGCGTGCACTCTTTTAGAGAGAGGAAAAAGCTCAGCAGAGTGCTGAAGCGCCCAGGGAGAAACACACACACACTGTCGGCAGATCACTGCACAGACCAGCAGTAGGCAATGCGATCTCGCTGGAACGCGCCATCACTCCAACACACTGAAGAGCCACTCGTCTCGTAGAGTGAAGATGATTCAGAATGGCTTGTAGGAGTGAAGAGAACTCTTGGCTCCGAAGCGAAAACATATCTGCATGTTGCCGGCGTACTTCCTTATATACCCATGACGTGGGGCGGACTTACGCTATGCAAATTCTGTAGACCCATGGCATTTCATTGCCATTGGCTCGTTTTCTATACTCGAACGTGAGAGGCTTTCTAAGTGAAACCCCATTCGTCGTCATCCGACGTAAATCGGAGTGGCCACGAAAGGGAACCGAGGTTACGTTAGTAACCGAGTGTCGTTCTTGAATAAAGTTATTTTACAGCTTAAGTTATAGTATACTGAAGAGTATTTTAAACTAATAAAAATAGTCAGAAAATGTGTCTTAATAATCTTTAATATGATTGTTCATTTTTGTCATGCAATATTCAGTTCTCGAGTGTGAGAAACAGGGAGATTATCGTGAGGTGTAGGAGTTATAGGTCGATGAGGAAGCGTGAGGAGCCACATTCTCTGCAGGTTTGATAAGAAATGAAGGCTTGGTTTCACAGACAGGGTTTAGCCAGAATTAGGCTTTAGTTCAATTAGAACGTTTAAGTAGCTTTTCTTCTTAAATAAATAAGTTGAAAATAACTGTTGTGACTGAAATGGCGTTCCTTTTCTGATGATGTAGGTTTGACGGCTTGGGTTTAAAAACGCTTAACCACTCCCCTCAAACCGTTAGTCTGCTATGAGCGAGAGATGGAGAGGAGGAGCGCTGACACTGAAACCCTGCCCTCTGTTCAATATTCCGTTTCACTTGGAAATACGTCACAACAGTGGTTTACAACTTCCGGTTCAGGCAGACTTTGAGACAAAACAGTGACACTGGCCTATTTTAAGATATACTTTCAGTTAAAACAGCTCAAACATGCATTTTAGTCTGAGACTGTGAATTTTATAATGTCTTGTCTGTGAAACCTGTTATGATAAAACTAAACCCTTACACTAGAAGTTCAGATTTTCTACACCTACTTGCACTTTTCAAAAGTGATGCAGTACTGTATTGAAACTATAAAGCTTACAGTGAAAGGGGAAGTTTTTAATTTCTTAAGTCAATACTCATTTACCTTGTTAGACAACATTGTTAGTGAAAAGCTTGAGAGTAAATATGAGAAGTAATGTATGAAGAAAACATACTAAATATTACCAAATATCACTTGAAAGCAGAATATTTTTATTGTGTGTCATTTCTGGTCAAGTTGTAATTTGTGTAAAATTATACAAAAGAAATGTTTAATTGTATTTAGGATACAAAAACAAGACATAATTCTCCTGTGAGATGTATATACTTCCACTATTGGACATTCTCAGTAGAAATAAACACTAATCAGCATCCTATATTTAATATATAAATGTAATGATATATGAATGTATTGCTGCTTGTTGTTCATGTGTGTTCAGTCAGGCCCAGTAGATGAGTGACGGAGTGCATTAGGTCCAGTCCCAGATAGGCGTGTGTGAGGGAGCAGACGACACCCAGCCCGGACTGAGCGATCAGAGCCCACTGCATCTTAGCACTGAAGTACAGCGGCTCCAGTCTGCCGGAGGACAGCCACAGGTCAGCCGACACCAGCACACACACACACACCAACATTAACATTACTGACCACACACAGCGCTTTACCTGCCCTGAGCCGACTCCGCATAGCCGTGGAAGTACAGATACCGGCCATAGAGGTACAGGATCCCGAAGAGCGCTGCCAATGCTAGAGAGAGAGAGAGATAGATAGAGAGAGAGAGAGAGAGAGAGAGAGAGAGGAAGAGACAGAGAGAAATATCACATAGTAGAACCATTTTTGGTTCCTCAAAGAATCTTTCAGTGATCTGGGGTTTCATTTATAAAACTGTGCGTAGGATTCTTATTAAAATTGTACGTGCGCCCAGAAGCCAAAAATGGCGTACGGCAAAAAAAAAAAAAAAATCAGACTTATAAACCCGTGTGTACGCCTGAACCTGCACAAAAAATGAAGAGGAAAGGACCTGCAGGATGGTGGGCATGGGGCAGCAGAGGTGGAAGGGTGCACTGGAGAAGAAGATCTCTTGGACCAAAATCTGGCAGGCAGATCCACAGAAGATCAAGTTCTTGTCTAAGCAGTCTATGATGTCCTTCCTACAGAACGAGCCAATGCACTACAGCTCACAAACTACTGTTTTCACAGCATCATTACTGAGTGTGTCGGTTTCGGTGGGCGTGCCTTTGAGAGTGTACAGCAGGCTGCACTGCCTCAGCACTAAAAAGAGTTGTTCATTTTCTACTAAAAGAGCATCACAGGCGTGACACTGCGTCCTTTTCAGGATCTCATTCTGCCTGTGCGTTTCTGGGTGCTGTCGTTCCCTGGCGCCATCAGACGGCCACAATAATGCCTCTCGTGTTTCGGCATTCAGCACGCTGAGGCTGCTTTTGTGAATAGCTCATCTGGAGATGAGGACTCGGCTGCGTTGCCCCCTTCGGGGAGTGTAGCGATGCCCGAGTCGGATCCAGAATGGGCGGCTATGCTTTCCCAGGCCGCTGAGAAGGTCGGGCTTGTGTGGAACCCTCCACCTTGTTCTGCCCCGGTGTAATTCTTCCCAGAGCTGCTCACTAGGATGTGGTCGGCACCATATATTGCCAGAAGCCATCCTAGTTGCTCCTCCCTCCTCACCACCACTCTCGATGGCTCGATAGCAGCAAATGGGTATGTGGATATCCCGTCAGTGGAGCGTGCCGTCACAATGCAACTGTGTACAGTGACCGCTTCCTCTTGGCGGGGTAATCCACGCCTCCCATCCAGAGCCTGTAAGTTTACGTCCGGTCTAACGGCGAAGGCTTACAGAGCCAGTGGACAGGCTGCTTCCGCCCCCCATACCATGGTGCTCCTGCAGGTCCACCAGGCCCAGGCGCTCATGGACATGCACGAGGGTGGTTCTGATCCAGAGCTCCTCCGGGAGCTCCGTGCGGCAACCGACCTCGCCCTCCAGGAGACAAAGGAAACTGCACATTCCGTTGGTCAGGCGATGTCCATCTTAGTGGTCCAGGAGCGCCACCTCTGGCTCAACCTGGCAGACATGAAGAAGACTGATAAATATCAGTTCATGGACTCCCCCCCTCCCAGGTTGGGTTATTCGGCAACACAGTCGAGATCTTTGCCCAACAGTTCTCGGCTGCCCAGAAGCAGATGGAGGGAATCCGCCACATCCTGCCCCGGAGGACTACTGCTGCTCCCACCCGTCCGCTGGCAGAAGGCTGCAGATTCAGACCCTCCATCCGCTCCTTCCCCCGAAAGAGGGCCGGGTGGAGAATCTTTTGTTTCCTTTTCTTTTTGTTCCACCACTGGCCAGTGGTACCCACAATTTCAATAAAAGAGCAGTTTCTGAAACGCTATGCCTTATCACCCTCAGGCCCCTCTTCTATCGCCAGTGAGCAGCAGTGGCTGTGTTCCGGACGCATCCAAGAGGCCTCCACACACTCACTCTGCCCCTCGACGGAAGCAGGTACGTGTTTCACTACACTTTGAGACCCCACTTCGGGCCGCTATGCCGTCCGAGTCGAGTCACTGAATTCCGCCCCTCAGGTGCTGCCCCACCGCGGGTACGTCTGTTGGTCCCGCTTGCACAGCGTCAGGGAGCCTGGCTAGCACTTCCCAGCCCGTCTCGCTGGCTCATCCGTACCATCAGACTCGGCTATGCGATTCAATTCCCCCGGCGCCCCCCAGCCTTTAGGGGCATTCAGTTCACCCATATTCTGGCGGACAATGCCCCTGTGCTCAGGGCAGAGATCGCAGTCCTACTGGTGAAGGACGCGATCGAGCCGGTCCCTCCAACCGAGATGAAGACTGGCTGTTTCTTTGCTTTGTGTTCGAAGGGCGGGCATATCAGTACAAAGTCTTACCCTTCGGGCTGGCCCTGTCGCCCTGTGTCTTCACGGAAGTCACAGAGGTGGCCATTGCTCCCATGTGCGAGCGTGGTGTTCACATTCTCAACTACCTCGACTCATTCTGGCGCAGTCGAGAGAACAGTTGTGTGAACAAAGGGACATGATGCTCAGTCACCTCAGGGCTTCGGGTCAACTGGGAAAAGAGCAAACTCACCCCCGGGCAGAGGATCTCTTTTCTCAACATGACAGTGTGCCTCACAGAAGCCCACGTCCTTCTGTCCTGCCGCAGTCTCCAGGTCCTCTTCCGCTCCATGGGCCTGGCCTTCCATCCCACCCCCGGGTCCACCTCCGCTTTTTTAGGAGCATCTGGAAGCTGCTCCTTTGAGGGGGGGGCTATGTAACGGTCATCAGCTGGAGTGCCCTTGAGAGCCACTTGAGGGCACTCCACATCAGACTATCATTATTCACTCACAACTACATTTCCCATAATTCACTGCCTGGACTCATCATCCCTGATTATCACATTCACCTGTGTCTCATTATATTGTTTAGTTCACCCCATATAAGCCTGGTTCATCTCATCATTCCCTGCGAAGTCTTGTACGTTATTCCAATGCATTTCTGAGCGTTTCCTTTGATTTCATTGTTCCGGGTTCTGCCCGTGTCCTGGTTTTCCCGTTCCTGCCTCACCCTCAGGATTTGCTTGTTCAGATTCTGATTCTGATTACGATTTTGATTTACTTTAATAAACTGCATGTGGATCCTCAACCTTCATGTCTCGGGGCAGTTCATAACAACCCTTAAGATTCTTCAGTGTCATACGACAGGTTCCCTCTTTCTATGTCTTGCAATTGCAATGCTATATTTTTTCCTTAAACTTAGATTATTCTTGCCAACAGAACGTCAATGTGACATGAATTCTGAACGAATGTTCATAAGATGTGATGAGCTATTTCACTCAGAATCAGTTTTGATCACCAAGTCATGTGCTTTTAGTCATTTTGCAAACTGTAGACAAATGAACTTACTCTTTATTCATGTGCCATGTGCAATTTTCTTAAAAGAAGAATACATTAAAGTCTGGTGTAAACTGAGATCAGTGATCTGAATTTACTGTTTTGAGAAAAATGTATTTGAAAATTAAGATAAAGCTATTAGGAAAAAAACATTCTCACTGAAAAATAGGAATTTTATGCGGTAGGCGATGAATTTGTATAATGTGAATTGTAAGGTAAGGAAGCATTGAGGTCCACTAAACACAACCACTATGGCATAAGAAATCATCTGAAATCATATGAATTTATATGAATTAGCCACCAATTTGCCAAGACTGAGCTTCGCATTAGTTTAGGCTGGCCACGTCAGTCAAGCTTGCACCAGCTGACAGTCAGTTCCTGACGTTTACCAGTCCAGTTGTGACACTCATCCCAGCGTTTCCTTTAAAGGGGTCATATAATGCCATTTTTGTACAAGCTAATATGGTTCTTTAGGGTCTAAATTAAAAGTTTGTAATATACTTTAATTAAAAATTCTCATTAGTATTGTAAGAAAACACTAATTTTACCTGGTCAAAAACAGCTCTATTTTAAGCACGCCGTTTACGTGCATGTGTCTTTAAATGATAATGAGCTTTGCTCACCCCGCCCCTCTGTTCTGTGCGTACACCATTTCTAACACAATAACGCGTTGTTCATTATAAACGTGGGATTAAGAATTATATTGAGAACGTCGTACATAGAAAACATTCCGTAATGTACCCTGAGTGTAAACAGCCGCATTCATTGTGAAGCGTGCAGCAAGCGATTTGCAAAGATTAATATAAATATTAATATAAAGGTTAATAAAACGTTACACTCACTCCTGGTGCAGCAGGAACACGAATAGTTGGTACCGATCCTTTTTTCAGGAGCAGCTTCTTAGCAAAAACAGCTTTATACTGACCCTCGTTTATAAAGCAGTCTGGTGTGTGAAATGATTCGCGCAAACATGAAAGCATTGACGTTGATCGTGGGGAATATTCACTTCGAAAACAAACTCAGCCACTGCGTCTTCAGCGGTTCGGATTTAGGAACATCAAAATGACTGCTGTGTTCGTGATTACACCCAAGAACAGAACACCACAATCGCTTAGACGCCATTCTGCTCATAGACAGTGCCCCAGCTATCACAACAATGACCGCGCTGATCCGCGCGGGCTATGATTGACAGCTCGCTCACGAGGGCGGGTCTGTGTTGAAACACTCCTGTCACCCAACAACAATCGTGGGAGGGGCGTCGATTTTGTGATGTCACAAAATCGAACGGCTTGATTCAGGAGAGGGGGAAACATATAAGAAGATTTAAAAAAAAAAAACACTGGATGGATTTTTATCATTTTATGATGGTTGTGTACAGGCACTGCAATCACACATTTCAGTACAATCAACTTGTAAAAGTGCATGTACCATTTTATGACCCCTTTAAATCCCCATTGATTCAGCCTCTCTGTTGCTTATCTGCACACTGCATCTAACTCCCCCTCCATCCCCAGCTCCACCTAGCTGATCCTGTAATATAACTGTAATCTGCTCATTACTGTAATAGTTAATTTCATTGTATCATCTTTCATGTAATTTGGCTTGTTTACAACACTCATGTAAATTGTGATTGTAATTATGTATGCATGATTACTGGATGTGTTAAGTTACCCCAGGGGGTTTTACTTGCTGCTCTCGCCGCTCTGTTCAGGCATGGCTGCATAGACGGCCGTGTGGATTTTGCCCATAACAGAACCATACCGCCAACACTAACTGTATGCATCATTATAATAAATATACACTTGACGAAAGTGGCCCTGACGGAATTGTAAATTAGTTATAAATTGCCTATTAAACTACAATAGTGATGTGCAAAGCACTTAACCATGCCTCAGTTTTTGATGACTTTAGAGTGAGAATGTGTTGCTCTTCCACTGGTTTCTGGTGGTTTTATCTGCTGGTTTTGAACTCTGTGTGGTTGCAGTTCTCAGCTCACAAATTCTGACTGTGGTTTCAGTGATAGGCCTTTTTTACGTCAATTTAAAAGTCAAAGGTATGTCAATTTATGTTATTTCCAAGTCTGTGTCTATTATATTAATATGATCTTTTCTCTATTGGGGGCCTAATGGTTAGAGAGTCAGACTTGTAACCCAAAGGTCACAGGTTCGATTCTCAAGAATGATAGGTAATGTCACTACTCACTGCTCCTAATGGCCCTCATTTATCATTCTTGCGTAGAAACGGGCGTATATGTTGCCGTAAGATTATGCTTACACACTCCTCTCACCGCCTGATTTATGAAGCTGTGCGTACCTTTGAAATCCAGGTGTACGCAATACCTGCGCTTGAAAAATGCCGCGGCTGAAAACGAGCGTCATTAGAATAACACGCCCCTATATATTCAAGTCTCCGCTTCCCTCACGCCCTCATTTTACGCCATGGACACACGGAAGACGGCAAAGAAGAGAAACTTCTTTGAGAAAGAGAAAGAGAAACCAGGGAAGTGGAAAGAAACAAAATTGATTTCTAGATTTTTATTATTAATGACGCTTATTGTTATTTAGAAGAAGAATGTCATTATTATTATTATTTGTATTATTATTATTTAAAAGAAGAAGAATGTCATTTTTATTATTTTGTCAGTCTGAATTTTTTTTTTTTTTTTTGGTCATTGAAAGCCTTTCATTACTAAACCCAGTCCGTGTACATCTGCCGGGCCTAACCCTGGCCTAACCATCGTTTCAAAGAATAGTACAACGGCGAGCGCGTCGAGTATAAACGCCTCGTCTGTTTGGGGAGGTGCGCGCACAGTCTGCGGAAACTCGCGCTGCGGAGCCAGGCGAAAGTATAAACAAGGCTTGAAACGTCAGGTAAAGCGCACAGGCTCGCAACTGAAGGAATACATATGCCTACAATTCAAATGCTTTGGTAAAGTCACACAAATTAAACATTGAAGTCCATGTTGCACAAAAATAAACACTGAAGTTTATAATTACTATGTTGTTGTTTTTTACAGTGGGTCATAATATATCATATCTTTTAGTTTGTCAGTGCATTTTGTGGTGGTAGGAATTGTTTTTCTGCGCATTCCCGCACTCAAAACGTGCGTACACCACCTCCACCAGCGTGCTGTACGCCAACGTCCATATTGATAAATCTCAAAGTCACCGTGGTTTTGGGTGTACGCCAGGTGTACGCTGGAAATTTGGTGTACGCACTTTTGATAAATGAGGGCCAATGTGTGTGCACTAACTTGTATGGGTTAAATGCAGATGACAAATTCTCAGTATGATAATAAAACTTAATAAAAAAAAACTTATGAATAACATAAAATCGTGGGGAAAGAGTTTTATCTACATTTATCTACACTACATTTACAGAGGTGCTATATAATTTCACTTAAAGCTTTTAAACATTTAAGTAGAGAGATGGTTTAGGTAGATATTATCCATGTTTCTTACTGAAACCACAGTCAGAGCTCAAATGTGAGATCTGAGATCAAACCAGCAGATAAACCAGAAACCAGCAGATAAACCAGAAACCAGCAGTAGAAAAGAGAAGAAAGAGCAAAAACACAGACAGAACGAGAGAAGAAATCAAGCAAGACTGCAAACGTTCTTATGCCATGAGCACAGCGCTGCAGAAATCTCCTGAATATATCTAGGTAAGACACGGTTGTTTATTTTACTTCACTTTTAGTTATTAAAGATGAACTGACATGACATGTGACACAGACTACCCTTATGAAAATATGTAATTCCCTATACATGAATGATCAATATATGAAATGGTTTAACAGTATATTTGAAAATATACAGAGCAATATATTGTGTTCATATATTACAATATATTGATAAGATGTGACAATATATTTATAAATCATAATGTATGTAATTTTATATTCAGTAATACACTTCATTATATATAGATGTATATGTGATCAGATATGGTACTGCATGTGTAATATAATGCAGATATATTTACTTTATATAATTTATCATAAACACATATGTAGAGAAAAATATATTGATATATATTTATTATATTTTTTAATTATTTACATTATAAATGTTTCATATTTTCAAAAGCACTATATGTGTGTGTGTGTGTGTGTGTGTGTGTGTGTGTGTGTGTGTGTGTGTGTGTGTGTGAACATGCATTCACATTTATCTGGGAACATATGTGCAGTATTTGTACACAATAAAGGATAAAACTTTGTGAATATTACATGTAATGTTATTTTTTGTCTTCATTTATAAATATTTTATACGTATTAATATACAGCCATACACAGTCAATGCATATATTGCAGCATATTGAAAAATATAAGCACTAGTTTCCCATATATGGAAATGCATTATGTCAAGTCAAGTCAAGTCAAGTCAAGTCAACTTTATTTATATAGCGCTTTTCACAATACAGATTGTATCAAAGCAGCTTCACAGTATTAAATTAAAATAGTACATCAATGTTTGTTTCTAGTGTAAAACGTCCACGTTTAGTAATGCTGATCAATTGTTGATTGATTAATTAAATTAAATTAAGTATCCCCAACTGAGTAAGCCAAAGGCAACAGTGGCAAGGAACCGAAAAACTCCATCAGGTGACCTAATGGAGAAAAAAAAAACCTTGGGAGAACCCGGGCTCAGTCGGGGGCCAGTTCTCCTCTGGCGTTTATGAACTAGAGGTCGGATTTAACTGTAAGATTAAAAGTATTAAATGAATGCCTGGCTGAAGAGATGCGTCTTTAATCTAGTTTTAAACTGGGAGAGCGAGTCTGAGCAACGAACAGTATCCGGAAGACTATTCCAGAGTTTTGGTGCTAAATGTGAAAATGCTCTCCCTCCTTTGGTGGATCTGGATATCCTAGGTATGACCAAAAGCCTCGAATTTATTGATCTTAAAGAGCGCGATGGATTATAGGGCGATAGAAGATCCATTAAATAGACTGGAGCTAAGCCGTTTAGGGCTTTATAAGTCAGTAGCAATACCTTGTAATTAATACGGAACTTTATAGGTAGCCAATGTAGTGATGATAGAATCGGTGTTATATGGTCAAATTTTCTTGATCTAGTAAGAACTCTAGCGGCGGCATTTTGGACTAACTGTAGCTTGTTTATTGAGGATGCAGGACAACCAGCTAATAAAGCATTACAGTAATCTAGTCTCGAGGTCATGAACGCATGAACTAACTTTTCTGCATCAGAAACAGATAGGATATTACGTAGCTTAGCAATGTTTCTAAGGTGGAAAAAGGCTGTTTTTGTAACATACAAAATATGATTTTCAAAAGACAGGTTGCAGTCAAGTATAACACCCAGGTCTTTTACTGTAGAGGATAAAGTAACAGGACACCCTACTATGTTAAAGTTGTATTGTGAGAGGTTTTGTGGGCATTTTTTTGAACCGATAAGTATTACCTCTGTCTTGTCTGGATTTAATAAAAGAAAATTGCGCGTCATCCAATCTTTTATATTTTTAACACACTCTGTCAATTTAGATAATTTAGCGTTTTCATCCGGCCATAATGAAATATAGATTTGAGTGTCATCAGCATAACAATGGAAACTAATTCCATGTTTCCTTATAATATTTCCAAGTGGCAGCATATATATTGAGAATAATAGAGGGCCTAACACAGATCCCTGCGGCACTCCATAGTTTACTGGAGTTATGATCGATTTTTCTCCATTTAAACAGACAAAATGGTATCGGTCAGATAGGTATGATCTGATCCAGCTTAATGCTTGTCCTTGAACACCAGTATAATTTTGTAGTCGATCTAAGAGTATTGTATGATCTATAGTATCGAACGCAGCACTAAGATCAAGTAAAACTAATATTGAGATACAGCCTTGGTCAGAAGCTAAGAGTAAATAATTTGTAATTTTAACAAGCGCAGTTTCAGTGCTATGGTGTGGCCTAAAACCAGACTGAAACTTTTCATAGATGTCATTTTCTTGTAAGAAAGAGCCCAGTTCGGCGGACACAACTTTTTCTAGTATTTTAGACATAAAAGGAAGATTTGAAATGGGTCTATAATTTGCTAGGTTATTTGGGTCTAATTGTGGTTTCTTAATGAGTGGTTTTATAACTGCCAGTTTAAATGTTCTTGGAACATGACCTAAAGATAAAGATGAGTTAATAATATTGAGAAGAGGTTCTTCCACTATAGGTAACACTTCTTTCAGTAGTTTAGTGGGTATAGGATCTAATAAACATGTTGTTGTTTTCGATGAAGTGATAAGTTTATTTAACTCTGTTCTATAGTTGTAAAGCACTGTAATTGTTCTTGCGGGGTGATAGTTGAGGCTGAGTTATAAGGCGCGATTGAGGATTGAACGTTTACAATTGAGGTTCTGATGTTTTCTATTTTCTCAGTGAAAAAATTCATGAAATCATTACTACTAAACTGTAACGGAATATTTTGTTCAGGTGACGCTTGTTTATTTGTTAGTCTAGCCACGGTGTTAAATAAAAACCTAGGATTGTTTTGGTTATTTTCTATTAGTTTGCGGAGGTGCTCAGCCCTGGCCTCTTTTAGGGCCTTTTTATAATGCGACATACTGTCTTTCCAAGCGATTCTAAAGACCTCTAAATTAGTTTGTTTCCATTTACGCTCTAAATTACGGGTTTCTCTCTTTAGAACATGCGTAGTATTGTTGTACCATGGTGCTTTACTTTTCTCCCTGACCTTTTTTAGTCTAATGGGTGCAACAATATCCAATTTTCCAGAGAGAATGGTGCTCATAGTGCTAGTTAGTTCCTCTAGTTCATCTGTTTGTTTGGGTTCAGGCAGCAGCTGAGACAGATCAGATAAGCTATTTGAAAAATGATCTATGGTGGATGGAAGAATTGTTCTGCCTAATCGATAACGCGGCGCAGCATGATATATTACAGGGGTATGTAATATGCAAGTTACCATGTAATGGTCAGTTACATCATCACTTTGTGGAATGATATCTATATCGGTTGGATCGGTTCCATGTGATATAATTAAATCGAGTGTATGATTAAAACGATGAGTTGGTCCAGTAACGTTTTGCTTAACCCCAAAGGAGTTTAATAAATCTATAAACGCAGCCCCTAACGCATCATTTTGATTATCTACGTGTATGTTTAAATCTCCAACAATTAATGCTTTATTGACATTGACCAATAGGTCTGAGAGAAAATCTGCGAACTCTTTTAGGAAATCAGCGTAAGGCCCTGGCGAGAAACAGAGAAACACCAGTGTGTAGAAAGCGATGAAAAAGGGTGAAGAGAAAACCAAATTATGTATTATATCACATTATATTTTGCAGTATATTCTCATATATTTTTGTTTCATAAGGGTAGAATGCATTAATATTTTCAGTCTGAATATTCTCAGTTGTATGATTAGCTGGAATGAGCTTTGTGTCTTCTGAAAGTTGCTCAGCATTTGTTCAGCAGATACTAATTCTTCACTTTTCCATTTATTTAATTGCATATTTTCAGCTGGATATCGCGAACAGATCAAAGACAGACTGGAGTATGGTCCAGCTACAGATAAATGTCAGATGGTCCATCTTCATCATCATCGGTGTGTGTGCAGGTCTAGCAGCTCTTGTTTGGTCTGTCAGCGATCTAATTCATCACAGAAAGAATGGACACCGTATTTCAGCCTTCATCATCCTCCTCCTCCTCACTGACTGTGTTGAGATTTTCTTCAGTCCCTATATACTGTTACAACTGTTCTTAAATGAGCTCTACAGGATTGAAGATTGGACATATCCGGTTTCTGTAGCTTTATGGTTCTCATCAAGAGTCTGTGGTCTCCTCCTGAACCAGCTGGTGGCGCTAGAGGGAATTCTCTCAGTGAAATATCCACTGGACACTGCTTTGGTTTTCTCTTCACCCCTTTTCATCGCTTTCTACACACTGGTGTTTCTCTGTATCATTACCAGTGGGATTTTTTCAAATGTAATGTATAATTTCTTTTTTGATCTTTCAGTGTTCATTATATCAGTGATCACATGGATAATATCTAGTTTAGCTTCGTGTTGTACTGATCGTCACTCTCACACATCCAGAGAACCAGATCGTCATGTTTGGGCTGTGTTCATATTCACTGTGCTGGTGCTTTTTCTGCCCAATGTTTTCTTATTCTTTAATCGTTCTTTTCCTCAGCCTCTTCAAGTTGTGCTTATTCCTCATATCTTGTTGAGTGTGAGACTGATTTCAGACCCTCTCGTGTGTGTGCTGGTCTGCAGGCAGAATCTCAGTGTTCAACATCTCAACCCGACAGGACCAGTTTAGTCTGAGCTGGTCTGCTAAGATGGACTCGCTGTGATGACACAATATTTTGACTATATAAAATATGCAGAAACTATTGCTGTAAACCGATTAAACAAATTAATGAATTAACCACACGCTGAGATTAATCACACCCAACATTAAATTGTGCAATTTCATGTAAATCTCCAAATGAATGCAGCTAAAGACATTAAGATCTTTTACATGTTTGCTGTACTCCAGTCCCATACACAAAATAAATATATTTGAAATATATTTTCAGAGTATATTTAGGAATATATATGCAAATAGTTGAAATTTGCCCAATAAATATATTTCACACTTAACATCATATATTTTTGTTATATTTTAGAATATATTTCAATGTATTTGGAATATATGCCACATATATTTTTGACACTTTTGGGGACCCATACAGAAAAAAATACATTGAAATATATTCTGAAATATAACAAAAATATATGATGTTAAGTGTGAAATATATTTATTGGGCCAATTTCAAATATTTGCATATATTTTCCAAAATATACTCTGAAAATATATTTCAAATCTTTTGTGTATGGGGTACTAGAATGAAGGCCAGTATGACCAACATGCCTCTATTTGTTGAATATATTTATTATTTTTACATTTTTGGGGATGAAATTTGTATTTATAGTCATTCAGCATACAGTAAAAATTATTTTTATTTAATAGGCCTAAAATTGACAGGTGTTTATGTTTATCTTTTATTAACATTTTTTTTAACATTTTTACGAACATTCTAAATATTATTGTAACTTTTAATTTAAGTACTTGCTTTTTATTTAATGTGTTTCTGATGTGTCTATGTCAATACTCTTTGTCAATCTGCTTTCTCTGATTAAATTAAACTGTATCTTTCATTTTCAAGATATTTGGCCTAAGTAATCAATTAGTAATTAAATAATTTGTTTTCTGTATATGTATCAATCCTCTAAATACAAAGTCAGTATCTCACATTCATAATTATTTCCACACTTACATCTGTGTCTTAATTACTGAGAGGAGCACATTAATGACTGATGAAGAATGTGCAAGTGCATGCTGGGAGTGAGGAGGGTGTGTGTGAGAGAGCGTGTTTCTATCGTGCGCTGTTCTTTATATTTTTCTTTTGTGTGTTTTTCTATTTCTTGATTTTTCTCTTTGTAAAGTTTAATTTAGGGTTCTAGTAAGTAGGCCTAACGTGCGCGGGTCACCTGACGTGTGTCGTCCACAGGTGAAGGACGCCATTATCCCTCCGCCGTGGGTTCAGGCGTGTGCCAGAGGCCAGTGCTACAGTTGAAGATGTTGTGATAGCGGTTGGTGAGCAATTAGGCTGTGGAAATATCGTCTCGGCTTCGAGAATGAATAAAACCTTAGTTGTTTTTCTTAAAACAGAAGCATTGGTCAACAAGGTTATTGAGAACGGTTTGTGGGTGAAATAAATTTTCGTTAATATCACTCCGCTGTTTGCTCCGGCTACGAAAGTGATCATTTCAAACGTCCCTCCGTTCATTGAAAATGCGGTCATTGTGAGAGAACTTGCAAGATTCAGAAAAGTTGTAAGTGAGGTTAAACCGGTTTCCTTAGGTTGTAAAAATCCTGCGCTTAAACATGTTCTGTTTTTTAGGAGACAAGTGTTCATGTTTTTCAGTTTTCCGGATAAATTACTGGATGTTTCGTTTAGAGTGAAAGATGGCGATAGTTCGTATCTGATATTTGCAAGTACGGAGAGTTTGCGATGTTTTGAATGTGGGGAGTTCAGACATAAAAGACTCTCGTGCCCTCAAAAGAAAACTTCGGCAGAAGCGAAGATTAGTGGTGAGACGGAGGAATCATCGGTGCACAAAGATGTGGAGCTGAAGCAGAAACCAGCAGAGGAAAAGTCAGGCTTGGACGGAGCTCCGGTGGCTGAGACGAGGTAGGACAATGGATTGGAGGAGAGTGAGAGCGTTGTGAGTAACTTAAACCGTGTTGATAATGAACAGCCGAGTTGTAGTAGTGTAAATGGCACTGCAGCAGTTGTGGAAGAACAACTTGTAGCTGATCGTGTAGGCCTACACGTCAGTGGTGTGCAGTGTGACAGAACTAGTTAAGTGAGCAGTGTTGCCAGATTGGGACGGTGATTTCCAGCCCAAAAGCTCACCAAAACCCGCCCAATACAAGAAAAAACCGCCCAAAATTTTACTGTCAAAATAATATGATATAATTTCATTACCATGTCATTCAAGGTTGATAAGCACAATTTAATCTCCTTAAAACAAAATAAAAATGATAAAAAAAAAAAAAAAAAAAAAAAAAAAAATTCCAGGAAACCAGATCAAAACATGGCAATAATTAAGGAGAATTAGCCAATTGATACTTTGCAGTCACGTGACCACCACGGATACCTGGCGGGCAACAAACGGGTATTTTCAACGCTGAGTCCTAGTTCCAGGACTTTCTATCAAGTCTGTTAGCGAGCTAGCTGCATAACTATGGACTAGGATTAACTCCAAGGTAGCTAAATTGTGTAAAGCAGACACGTTTTTTTTTTTTTAAATAATCGAGCAGTAATAATTCCTCCGTAAATAATCTAGCTCTACTGTTGGGTCATCTCTGGTTCTCACTGAAAATCATAGATATCGCAAACCTCAAAACAACCTATCACACACTTCTGTTATTGTTGGCAAAAGACGACAGCTGTTACTGTGCGTTCACACCGCCACCGGCGAGAGCGTCAAAGTGCCCGGAAATCATTCATTTTCAATGAATTTTGCCGCTCTCGCCGGCGGCGGTGTGAACGTACAGTTAGCCTAGCTTAGACTCATAACACAAACAGCTGACTCGCCGAACCAGCTGATGAATACTGGTGGTGTTTATTGACAAAACTACAGTAACTTAAAGACACGATTAATTACATAATCATACACCCATTGTATTCAAACAAATGTTGAAATTACCTTTGATGGTAATTTGCACAGACGTGTGTGTATACTGTGAAGGTTGCTTATCTCAACTGCGGTTATCGGGCATGTCGTTTACACCTCAAAACACCAACTTTTGTACAGTAAAACTGGCGACCCTTGATTAGTTTACTGGGTTTCGTTGCTGGAGAACGACGTTCTTGCCCGCCAGCCAGTACTTGTGACGTCACGTGCAAAGTATCAATATGACTAAAATGTCCAGATGGACACTGTCAAAACCGCAATCAAGAAATTAACCGATGACAACCCTCGGAAGTACACATTGCAGAACATAACAAAATGGATTAATCGTTGATTCAAACCTTTTTCAGCAGCTGTCAGGGTCGAGTATAGTGCAGTCTGGACGGTGTAAAAGTTGCCGATGTCTGGTAAGGTTAACGTTAGGCTAGTGACTGTGCACATGACCATGGACATATTTCACGTCCCATATTTTAATTTCAAGTCATTCAACTGTGCTCTCCTCAGAGTTATATTCACCATCGATATCTCCCACCACGTGTACGCTTTTAGAGTTGCTCACTCTTTACTGTGTACAACTTACTGTTTAGTAGGCTATATCACTTTGGCATTAGCGATCACTTGAGTATACAGCTACAACTTATCGCGCTCAAACTCATCTGCCTGCTAATCGCTGATTGGCTAAAAGTGCGTGCTCGTCGGTGATGTCAACACCAACGCCAGCTGACTATGCATGGGCGTGTGTGTACAGTAATGTCATGATGACTGATTTTATGGACTACATGCACACTTTAGTTTAGTTTTTTAACCAATTAGACTTTAAAATGTAGATGTTTAAAAACCGCCGAACTGACCCCAAACCAGCCCAAATTTTGTCCACCCGCCCAAACCCTTTTTTACCCGCACAATCAAATTCAAAACCGCCCAATTGGGCGTCACTGACTAGCGCCTCAGGTATGTGCTAGTAGCGGCTTGTTTTAATTGTGTATTTAGGACACTACTGATGTGTTGTCTTTTCCTTGAATTACAGCGTTTACCTCGTACTTTCCTGCGGTGCATTTCACCAGCGCAGAGTAGGCGACTGCTCACCCTTCAGGTGTGTAATCTGTCTCTGTGTCAAGTGGTGGGTTATGATGGCGGTATCGTGGGTCACTGTCACTGTTACTGTGTTGCTTCCTGTACTCCAGTTAACCCTCAGAGGTCGGCAATCACGCCGGCGTGATCTGCTCGCTTTTTTCCTTATCAGTTGAATTGAGACCCGAAATACTCTTTTGACTTTGATTTTACAAACAAGTTTCATACATCAATCGATTCTGTTAAATGTGTATTATTTTTGTGTATACTCACAATAAAAACAAAGTGTTGTGCTTTTTGCCAAATAAAGAAAAATAAACGTGATGCGAGTTCTGCCTTCTCTCTGTAAGTTAAATCCATTCTGAAACGCGTCCGAAAATGAACTGTAACTCAGCGAATACTCAGTCAAACAGGCATACAGACACACAGGCATGAAGCTTGAATTCTCTTCTTTTAAATGAGGTAATTTATATAAAAAACAAATATTCTCATCTTGTGAAATCTGTATTAAAAGAGAGCGATTCCAGTCGAGCTAATTACAGCTCATTCAAAAGTAATGTGACTCCGCCCACGGAGAGCGCGTGCTATTCACTGAGGCAAACCTGTGAACCATATCAGCTCGAGAAAACACAAGTTTAATCTTATCATTGTAGTAGCCTACGTGTTTACACCATCTGGCAGCGCTGTGAGGAATAATAATAATGGAAAATCTACCTCAGAGTGCGGGTATTGCGAGGAGAGGATCCGAATACTGTAGTAAGTTTTTTTTTCCTTCTCAAGTTAATCGCGTTTCTGTGAATGAATGAACGGCAGCCGCAGAGATGCGCGCTGTTTACCACACCTCGCAAAAAGACAGTTTAAATTTAAATCGCCTTTCTGTGTGTGTGTGAATGAATGATGATGTTTTAGCAAACTGTATTGCTATACTGAGATGAGTAAAAATCGACTGAAATATGTTGAAATAAAATGTAGGCTATTTGTATAAGCAACGAATTAAACTGCAAATTAACATTTATATGCCCTAATATTTCATAAAAACAACTTTACAGTCAGGCGTTCGGTTTTAGCAAACTGTATTGCTATACTGAGTAAAAATCGACTGAAATATGTTGAAATAAATGTATTTGTATAAGCAACGTATTAAACTGCAAATTAGATCTGTTTAGAGCTGTATGCCAAAATCATCAGTATTAAAACAATAAAAGACCTGAAATATTTCAGTTGGTGTGCAATGAATCTAAAATATATGAAAGTTTAATTTTTATCATTACATTATGGAAAATAATGAACTTTATCACAATATGCTAATTTTTTGAGAAGGACCTGTATATTCTGGTTGTGATTTTTCTTTTGGTTATTTAGGTTTCTTCAAGAAATTCAAGAAAGACATTGATGGACCCACAAAATTCTTTTTCAGTTTAGAACGAAAGACTAATTGTTACACTCCACGTGTGTTTTGTATTTTGTTCTTTCTCTTCTGTATTTGTAAAATTTTTTTTAGGTTGCGATTAGTGGATCATTTGGCTGTCCATCATACCTGTGACGTCAGGACGCTCGACGATATGACCGGCGTGACCAATCCGCTGGCGCGATCAATCCTCTGGCATGACCAATCCTCTGGCGTGACCAATCCTCTGGCGTGACCAATCCGCTGGCGTGACCAATCCTCTGGCGTGACCAATCCGCTGTAGTGACCAATCCGCTGTAGTGACCAATCCGCTGTAGTGACCAATCCGCTGTAGTGACCAATCCTCTGGCACGACCAATCCGCTGTAGTGACCAATCCGCTGTAGTGACCAATCCGCTGTAGTGACCAATCCTCTGGCACGACCAATCCTCTGGCACGACCAATCCTCTGGCGTGACCAATCCTCTGGCACGATCAATCCTCTGGCGTGACCAATCCTCTGGCGTGACCAATCCTCTGGCGTGACCAATCCGCTGGCGTGACCAATCCTCTGGCGTGACCAATCCGCTGTAGTGACCAATCCGCTGTAGTGACCAATCCGCTGTAGTGACCAATCCGCTGTAGTGACCAATCCTCTGGCACGACCAATCCGCTGTAGTGACCAATCCGCTGTAGTGACCAATCCGCTGTAGTGACCAATCCTCTGGCACGACCAATCCTCTGGCACGACCAATCCTCTGGCGTGACCAATCCTCTGGCACGACCAGTCCGCTGGCGTGACCAATCCTCTGGCATGACCAATCCTCTGGCGTGACCAATCCTCTGGCACGACCAATCCGCTGGCGTGACCAATCCTCTGGCGTGACCAATCCTGTGGCGTGACCAATCCTGTGGCGTGACCAATCCGCTGATGTGACCAATCCGCTGGTGTGACCAATCCTCTGGCGTGACCAATCCTGTGGCGTGACCAATCCGCTGTAGTGACCAATCCGCTGGTGTGACCAATCCTCTGGCGTGACCAATCCGCTATAGTGACCAATCCTCTGGCATGACCAATCCACTGTAGTGACCAATCCTCTGGCACGACCAATCCTCTGGCGTGACCAATCCTCTGGCGTGACCAATCCTCTGGCACGACCAATCCTCTGGCGTGACCAATCCGCTGGCGTGACCAATCCGCTGTAGTGACCAATCCTCTGGCGTGACCAATCCGCTGTAGTGACCAATCCTCTGGCACGACCAATCCGCTGGCGTGACCAATCCGCTGGCACGACCAATCCGCTGGCACGACCAATCCGCTGGCGTGACCAATCCTCCGGCGTGACCAATCCTCCGGCGCGACCAATCCGCTGGCACGACCAATCCGCTGGCGTGACCAATCCTTTGGCGTGACCAATCCGCTGGCGTGACCAATCCGCTGGCACGACCAATCCGCTGGCACGACCAATCCGCTGGCGTGACCAATCCTGTGGCGTGACCAATCCGCTGGTGTGACCAATCCGCTGGTGTGACCAATCCGCTGGTGTGACCAATCCGCTGGTGTGACCAATCCTCTGGCGTGACCAATCCTGTGGCGTGACCAATCCGCTGGTGTGACCAATCCTCTGGCGTGACCAATCCGCTGTAGTGACCAATCCTCTGGCGTGACCAATCCGCTGTAGTGACCAATCCTCTGGCGTGACCAATCCTCTGGCGTGACCAATCCTCTGGCGTGACCAATCCTCTGGCACGACCAATCCTCTGGCACGACCAATCCGCTGGCGTGACCAATCCGCTGTAGTGACCAATCCTCTGGCGTGACCAATCCGCTGGCGTGACCAATCCTCTGGCGTGACCAATCCTCTGGCGTGACCAATCCTCCGGCGCGACCAATCCGCTGGCACGACCAATCCGCTGGCGTGACCAATCCTCTGGCGCGACCAATCCGCTGGCGCGACCAATCCGCTGGCGTGACCAATCCGCTTGGCGTGACCAATCCTCTGGCGTGACCAATCTGCTGGCACGACCAATCCGCTGGCACGACCAATCCGCTGGCACGACCAATCCGCTGGCGTGACCAATCCGCTGGTGTGACCAATCCTCTGGCGCGACCAATCTGCTGGCACGACCAATCCGCTGGTTAGTTTACTTTCAAAAAATGTTTTGCTGATAATTTACTCACCCCGATGTCATCCAAGATATCCATGTCTTTCTTTCTTCTGTCGAAAAGAAATTAAGGTTTTTGAGGAAAACATTCCGGGATTTTTCTACACAGAATGGACTTCAATGGCAATCAACTATACCAATGTTCAAAGAAGGTTCAAATGTCCGTCTCAATGCAGCTTCAGAGTCTCGACACGATCCCAGTCGAGAAATAAGGGTCTCATCTTGTGAAAAAATCAGTCATTTTCAAAAAAATAAAATAATAATAATAATAATTTTATATATATATACAGGTCCTTCTCAAAAAATAGCATATTGTGATAAAGTTCATTATTTTCCATAATGTAATGATATAAATTAACTTTCATATATTTTAGATTCATTGCACATCAACTGAAAAATTTCAGGTCTTTTATTGTTTTAATACTGATGAATTTGGCATACAGCTCATGAAAACCCAAAATTCCTGTCTCAAAAAAATAGCATATCATGAAAAGGTTCTCTAAACGAGCTATTAACCTAATCATCTGAATCAACTAATTAACTCTAAACACCTGCAAAAGATTCCTGAGGCTTTTAAAAACTCCCAGCCTGGTTCATTACTCAAAACCGCAATCATGGGTAAGACTGCCGACCAGAAGGCCATCATTGACACCCTCAAGCAAGAGGGTAAGAGCCACCGTGCACAGGCGTGTGCAGGAAATGGGCTACAGGTGACGCATTCCCCAGGTCAAGCCACTTTTGAACCAGAAACAGCGGCAGAAGCGCCTGACCTGGGCTACAGAGAAGCAGCACTGGACTGTTGCTCGGATGAAAGCAAATTTTGCATGTCATTCGGAAATCAAGGTGCCAGAGTCTGGAGGAAGACTGGGGAGAAGGAAATGCCAAAATGCCTGAAGTCCAGTGTCAAGTACCCACAGTCAGTGATGGTCTGGGGTGCCATGTCTGCTGCTGGTGTTGGTCCACTGTGTTTTATCAAGGGCAGGGTCAATGCAGATAGCTATCAGGAGATTTTGGAGCACTTCATGCTTCCATCTGCTGAAAAGCTTTATGGAGATGAAGATTTCATTTTTCAGCATGACCTGGCACCTGCTCACAGTGCCAAAACCACTGGTAAATGGTTTACTGACCATGGTATTACTGTGCTCAATTGGCCTGCCAACTCTCCTGACCTGAACCCCATAGAGAATCTGTGGGATATTGTGAAGAGAAAGTTGAGAGACGCAAGACCCAACACTCTGGATGAGCTTAAGGCCACTATCGAAGCATCCTGGGCCTCCATAACACCTCAGCAGTGCCACAGGCTGATTGCCTCCATGCCACGCCGCATTGAAGCAGTCATTTCTGCAAAAGGATTCCCGAACAAGTATTGAGTGCATAACTGAACATAATTATTTGAAGGTTGACTTTTTTGTATTAAAAACACTTTTCTTTTATTGGTCGGATGAAATATGCTAATTTTTTGAGACAGGAATTTTATGTTTTCATGAGCTGTATGCCAAAATCATCAGTATTAAAACAATAAAAGACCTGAAATATTTCAGTTGGTGTGCAATGAATCTAAAATATATGAAAGTTTAATTTTTATCATTACATTATGGAAAATAATGAACTTTATCACAATATGCTAATTTTTGGAGAAGGACCTGTATATATATATATATATATATATATATATATATATATATATATATATATATATATATATATATATACTTTTTAACCACAAATGCTTGTCGTGTACCATCTCTGAGATGCGCCACATATTACGTCAAGTATAAAGGGGAATAAGGCAAGGATGCCCTCTTTCAGGACAACTTCATAGCCTTGTAGTTGAACCCTATTGTGCAAATTAATAG
The DNA here is from genome assembly GCA_023718395.1 of Leucaspius delineatus. Taxonomy (NCBI): domain Eukaryota; kingdom Metazoa; phylum Chordata; class Actinopteri; order Cypriniformes; family Leuciscidae; genus Leucaspius; species Leucaspius delineatus. The sequence continues at coordinate 3,818,190 of CM043367.1, read as the reverse complement.
AGCAGCTGACTGGTTTACATATTGAGGGGTCAAGTTTTTCAAATGATGTGAAATTATCCACCTATGCCAATGATGTAACTGTAATAATTAGGAACAGTAATGATATTAAAGTGGGTTTAGAAAATCTTAAATGTTATGGAAGAGCATCATCAGCGAAAGCATAACAGAAGACTTCGCCAACATGGATCCAGCAGTGAGACTTATGAGTCTCCGACAAGGAGACCACAGTCTAGAGGACAATGTACTGGACTTTATCAACCTGTCTCAGTTGAAACACATAGACAAGTTATGCCTCATGATTTTTTTTAGGGGGGCTATCTGAGCCACTCAGTTCAGTCATGCCATTGCACGACCCTAATTGGTCCCTTGGTGTATACATCAAACTTGCATTGCAACTGAGTGGCTCTGCTTTTACTGTGGATGTCGTGGAGGAGGAACACAAAAGCCACGCTGTACCCACCATTCCAGGGTCTAGTCCTGTCACGACCGCTTTTCCAGACCCTTTCATTTTTTCACGTCAGTCCTGCCGATCCTGAGACTGTTCACATCAGTCCTGCCGATCCTGAGACTGCCGATCCTGAGACTGTTCACATCAGTCCTGCCGATCCAGAGACTGTTCACATCAGTCCTGCCGATCCAGAGACTGTTCACATCACGTCTGCCGATCCAGAGACTGTTCACATCACGTCTGCCGATCCAGAGACTGTTCACATCAGTCTTGCCGATCCAGAGACTGTTCACATCAGTCTTGCCGATCCAGAGACTGTTCACATCAGTCCTGCCGATCCAGAGACTGTTCACATCACGTCTGCCGATCCAGAGACTGTTCACATCACGTCTGCCGATCCAGAGACTGTTCACATCACGTCTGCCGATCCAGAGACTGTTCACATCAGTCCTGCCGATCCAGACCCAGGTGAAAAAGACGTAGTATTAAATGTATTAAAAATATACTTGAAATACAAATAGTATGTTTATAATACATTTGTATTACCAACATGCTTATTTGAAGTGCATTAAAAATATATTGAATTGCATTTTAATATATTTCTAAAAAGTATACTAGAAGTATATTGGTAATAAATATATGCTTAATAATACTTTTAAGAAATATGCTAAATACCAGCATAATTTTAATATACACTGCTCAAAAAAATTAAAGGAACACTTTGAAAACACATCAGATCTCAATGGGGAAAAATATCATGCTGGATATCTATACTAATATGGACTGGGTAATGTGTTATGAACGAAAGGATGCCACATCGTTTGATGGAAATGAAAATAATCAACCTACAGAGGATTGAATTCAAAGACCCCCCGGAAATCTAAGTGAAAAAATGATGCAGCAGGCTTGTCAATTTGGCTGAAATTGTATTGCAGAAACTCAAAATGGTACTCAGTAGATTGTATGGCCCCCACGTGCTTGTATGCATGCCTGACAACGTCGGAGCATGCTCCTAATGAGACGACGGATGGTGTCCTGGGGTATTTCCTCCCAGATCTGGACCAGCGCATCACTGAGCTCCTGGACAGTCTGAGGTGCAACCAGGTGATGTCAGATGGACTGAAACACAATGTCCCAGAGGTGTTCTATTGGATGTAGGTCAGGTGAGCGTGGTGACCCTTCAATGGTATCATTCCTTCATCCTCCAGGAACTGCCTGCATGCTCTCGCCACATGAGGCCGGGCATTGTTGTGCACCAGGAGGAACCCAGGACCCACAGCACCAGCATAGGGTCTGACAATGGATCCAAGGATTTCATCCCGATACCTAATGACAGTCAGGGTGCCATTGTCTAGCCTGCAGAGGTCTGTGCGTCCCTCCATGGATATGCCTCCCCAGACCATCACTGACCCACCACCAAACCGGTCATGCTGAACGATGTTACAGGCAGCATAACATTCTCCACGGCTTCTCCAGACCCTTTCCTGTCTGTCACGTGCTCAGGGTGAACCTGCTCTCATTTGTGAAAACCACAGGGCACCAGTGGCGGACCTGCCAATTCTGGTGTTCAATGGGAAATGCCAATCGAGCTCCCTGGTGCTGGGCAGTGAGCACAGGGCCCACTCGAGGACGTCGGGCCCTCAGGCCACCCTCATGAAGTCTGTTTCTGATTGTTTGGTCAGAGACATTCACACCAGTGGCCTGCTGGAGGTCATTTTGTAGGGCTCTGGCAGTGCTCATCATGTTCCTCCTCGCACAAAGGAGCAGATACTGGTCCTGCTGATGGGTTAAGGACCTTCTACGGCCCTGTCCAGCTCTCCTAGAGTAGCTGTCTGTCTTCCTGGAATCTCCTCCATGCTCTTGAGACTGTGCTGGGAGACACAGCAAACCTTCTGGCAATGGCACGTATTGATGAGCCATCCTGAAGGAGCTGGACTGCCTGTGCAACCTCTGTAGGGTCCAGGTATCGCCTCATGCTACCAGTAGTGACACTGACCCTAGCCAAATGCAAAACTGGTGAAAAACAGTCCGAAAAGATGAGTAGGGAAAAAATGTCAGTGGCCTCCACCTGTAAAACCATTCCTGTTTTGGGGGTTGTCTCACTGTTGCCCATCTAGTGCACCTGCTGTTAATGTCATTAACACTAAAGCAGCTGAAACTGATTACCAACCCCCTCTGTTACTTAACTGACCAGATCAATATCCCAGGAGTTTAACTGACTTGATGCTATTCTCTGATTAAAAAGTGTTCCCTTTATTTTTTTGAGCAGTGTATTTTTAATAAATGCACTAGAAGTACATTGGTAATAAATATATGCTTAATTATACTTTTAAGAAATATGCTAAACACAAGCATACTTTTAATATATTTCTAACAAATGCACTAGAAGTACATTGGTAATAAATATATGCTTAATTATAATTTTAAGAAATATGCTAAACAATATTTGTGTGAAGTTTTAGTGTATTTAAAGAAAACATACTTATGTTGCTCTTAAAGTACATTTTATGTGTAACTTGTGTAAGAACATAGCAAAATGATTAAGCTTTTAGTGTGTTTAAAGTACTTTAAACACTTAGGCCTAGTGCAATATATTTGTAATATTTATGTATTTATCATTTTAATATATATATATATATATATATATATATATATATATATATATATATAATTATTATTTTTTTTTTTTAAATTACTTGAATTACTTAAAATTAATGTTGTTCACTTTCACTTGTAAAGGGCTAGGCTGTTGTCCATTACATGATATGTTTTTACTACTGAAATTCCCACAAGGATATCAACATCATATTATTTTAATTGCATATAGAGATACATTTTCCAAAGATGTTTAAATGTTGTCCAAAAATATGTTGTAGGCTACTTGTTTAAATTTGAAAAATACGAATAACACACGTGACTAATCCTGATTGGTTCCAGAGCTGTTGAACGGCTGTGATTGGTTCTTGCTGTGCGTATGTTCCTTGAATGTGATTAGAGAAGTCTAAATTTAAACTGGAGCGATCGTGTTTCTTTAGAGGACTTGGAGGAAACCACGCGATTCATATGGATTAGGTGATGTTTTTTTGCGATTAACTTTCTAAAATGTTTTACAACTGCTTAATGTTGAGTGATCATGACAGCATTTGTATATATATATATTTTTATCTAACGTTAATAGAAAACGTAACTGTTAGTGTTGTTTTTATCCCCCCCCCCCCCCCCATCTTCAAGTTTGCAAGACGTGTGACATTTGGAAAAACACGCAAAATTGTGTAAAAATTCCGGTCATGGTTAGTATATTCATAAACAGTCGGTTATGTCTGAAATAAGCATAAAACGCGTGTGACAGTGTGACAGACAGTAATGAAAACAGTAATGGATCCGGGCACTATCTCTAAAAGTGACAGCAGCCATATGTGTCTGTCATTAATGTTGTCGACAAAACAACAAAAGATAGCTTTCATTGTAAGGAATCAGAATTAATAGCCTATGTATTTAATTCAGTCAGGACTCAGGACTATCAGTGTTATTTTACATTTAATTACCTTATTAGTTTTTTCTACTTTTTCAATTTAATTCAAAGATTGAAATCAAGCTTCCTTGTGTTGTGTAAACTCTTAAAACAAAATTACCCAATTGTAAAAACACAATGAGTGAACAAACATTTAGATACATTTTTTTTCTATATCGTCATAAATATCATTATCGCAAATATTCTTGAAATATCGTGATATAATTTTGAGGCTATATCGCCCACCCCTAGTGGAGAGATTTGTCTCTGTCTTAAAACAACTATAAAACATTGTCCAATGCATCTGCAAAAAACAGAATTAGTTATTATAACATGTACAACATGACATTAATTTTGTTTGTATTTGCAAAATGAAGCTGTGTATTTATTTCTGATTACCTGAAAATGTTGGCTTTATTGTTATTTTGTAAATGATCTTTGAAAAGTAAAAAAAAAAAAAACTGACCAGCCAATTATGGAAGTGTGTGATTGGTGTTTATATTTGTTCAAGCTTGACAACCTTATTGCCTTTTTGATAACTTTCTATGGCTGCTTTTACACTTTTTGACATTAACATGCGACCTGTATCCGGAAGTTGTCCACTTACACATTTAAAAGGCAAGTGTAAACGCGCTTCTTTATTTGCAATCAATTTCCAATCAGTACACACTTCCATAATTGGCTTGTCAGTTTTTTGCAAACTTTTTTAAATCTTATTATAGATTAGGCTAAAGATGATAGATTTATTATAATGATAGAATGATGATAGATGATACTCTATTATTAATAGAGTTAAAGATGTTTAATTTGTATCATCTTTTCTCTTAATCTGGTGTCCTGCTTCAGACCTAATTTAAATTTATGCAGGAAACAGAAATCCGATCAGTTATCCAGATACAGAGGCTACTTAATGTGAACAAATGTAAACGCGCCATGCCTGACTGATATATAAATATGTATATATGTATGTAAATCTCTCTCTTTAAATATTAATATTTGTTGTTTTTCAGACCAGCTGCTATAGAAGAAAAACTGAAATCTGAGTGCAGTGACAAACAAAGAGTAGAGTAGTAAGTATGGTTTAATCTCATATCACCTCTGTTATAGAGATTTTTGAATCAGGCTTGTTGAAAGGCTATTTGGTCAGTCTTGGTAGGCAAATGTTAGCAAAACGTCCATTTCAGGCTGTATCACACATCTTTTTTTTAAATTATATTATTTAATTTGCCAATATTTACTGATATTTATTTCAATGCTTTACAGGCTTTAGTGTGTTGTTTCTTTGACAGAATTGCTCAAATAAACACTTTTTGCTCAAATAAACACTATTTTTTTTTTTTTTTCAAAACCCCCCAACCACCGCCGGTAGTTGGTCCATTACCACCCCAGTGGTAAAAAAAAACTCCCACCGTCACAGCCCTATAACCCGAAAGTAAAACAGATACTTTTATAATTAAATATTGCAATACTTTGCGCTACTGTATCGATATGATTGCGTGCACAAAATATCGCGATAAATATTATCCCCTCCTTGAACTGCCACCTTACCGTGGTGGAGGGGTTTGAGTACCCGAATGAACCTAGGAGCTATGTTGTCTGGGGCTATATGCCCCTGGTAGGGTCTCCCAAGGCAAACAGGTCCTAGGCGACGGGTCAGACTAAGAGCGGTTCAAAAACCCTTATGATGCCAAAAAAAACGAGGACCGTGGCGTCGGCCGGTATGGCGCAGCCGGGGCCCCACCCTGGAGCCAGGCCCGGGGTTGGGGCTCGTATGCGAGCGCCTGGTGGTCGGGCCTCCCCCCATGGGGTCCGGCCGGGCTCAGCCCGAAGGAGCGACATGGGGCCACCCTCCCGTGGACCCACCACCTGCAGGAGGGACCGTAAGGGGCCGGTGCTAAGTGGATCGGGCGGCAGTCGAAGGCGGGGGCCTAGACAACCCGATCCCTGGACGCGGAATCTAGCTTCAGGGACATGGAATGTCACCTCTCTGGCGGGGAAGGAGCCTGGGGTTGTGCGTGAGGTTCAGAGATTCCGACTAGAGATAGTTGGGATCACCTCTACGCACGGCTTGGGCTCTGGAACCATACTCCTCGAGAGAGGATGGACTCTTCACCACTCTGGAGTTGCCCATGGTGAGAGGCGGCGGGCTGGTGTGGGTTTGCTTATAGCCCCCCAGCTCAGCCGCCATGTGTTGGAGTTCACCCTGGTGAACGTGAGGGTCGCTTCCCTACGCCTTCGGGTCGGGGATAGGTCTCTCACTGTCGTTTGTGCTTACGGGCCGAACGGCAGTGCAGAGTACCCGGCCTTCTTGGAGTCTCTGGGAGGGGTGCTGGAAAGTGCTCCGACTGGGGACTCCGTCGTTCTACTGGGGGACTTCAACGCCCACATGGGCAGCTACAGTGACACCTGGAGGGGCGTGATTGGGAGGAACGGCCCCCCTGATCTGAACCCGAGTGGTGTTCTGTTATTGGACTTCTGTGCTAGTTACAGCTTGTCCATAACGAACACCATGTTCAAGCATAAGGGTGTCCATCAGTGCACATGGCACCAGGACACCCTAGGCCGGAGGTCGATGATCGACTTTGTGGTCGTTTCATCCGACCTCCGGCCGTATGTCTTGGACACTCGGGTGAAGAGAGGGGCGGAGCTGTCAACTGATCACCACGTGGTGGTGAGTTGGATCCGATGGCGGGGGAGGAAGCTGGACAGACTCGGCAGACCCAAACGTACTGTGAGGGTCTGTTGGGAACGTTTGGCCGAATCTCCTGTCAGAGAGATCTTCAACTCCCACCTCCGGCAGAGCTTCGACCAGATCCCGAGGGAGTCTGGAGATATTGAGTCCGAGTGGACCATGTTCTCCACCTCCATTGTCAACGCGGCCACTCGGAGCTGTGGCCGTAAGGTCTCCGGTGCCTGTCGAGGCGGCAATCCCCGAACCCGGTGGTGGACACCGGAATTAAGGGATGCCGTCAAGCTGAAGAAGGAGTCCTATCGGGCCTGGCTGGCTTGTGGGACTCCTGAGGCAGCTGACGGGTACCGACGGGCCAAGCGGACTGCAGCCCGGGTGGTTGTGGAGGCAAAAACTCGGGCCTGGGAGGAGTTCGGTGAGGCCATGGAGAAGGACTATCGGTCGGCCTCGAAGAGATTCTGGCAAACCGTCCGGCACCTCAGGAGGGGGAAGCAGTGCCCTACCAACGCTGTTTACAGTGGAGGTGGGCAGCTGTTGACCTCGACTGGGGATATCACCGGACGGTGGAAGGAATACTTCGAGGATCTCCTCAATCCCGCTATCACGTCTTCCATTGAGGAAGCAGAGGCTGAGGGCTCGGAGGCGGACTCGTCCGTTACCCAAGCTGAAGTCACCGAGGTAGTCAAGAAACTCCTCGGTGGCAAGGCACCGGGGTTGGATGAGATCCGCCCTGAGTACCTCAAGTCTCTGGATGTTGTGGGGCTGTCTTGGCTGACACGCCTCTGCAACATCGCGTGGCGGTCGGGGACAGTACCTTTGGACTGGCAGACCGGGGTGGTGGTACTGTGGTGGTGGTATTTTTTTATTAAAATAAAATATTTCAAGAAGGGGGATCGGAGGGTGTGCTCCAACTATAGGGGGATCACACTTCTCAGCCTCCCTGGGAAAGTCTATGCCAGGGTACTGGAGAGGAGAATCCGGCCGATAGTAGAACCTCGGATTCAGGAGGAACAGTGTGGTTTTCGTCCCGGTCGTGGAACACTGGACCAGCTCTATACCCTCTACAGGGTGCTGGAGGGCTCATGGGAGTTTGCCCAACCAATCCACATGTGCTTTGTGGATTTGGAGAAGGCATTCGACTGTGTCCCTCGCGGCGGCCTGTGGAGGGTGCTCCGGGAGTATGGGGTCCGGGGCCCTTTGCTAAGGGCTATCCGGTCCCTGTACGACTGGAGCAGGAGCTTGGTCCGTATTGCCAGCAGTAAGTCAGACTTGTTCCCGGTGCGTGTTGGACTCCGGCAGGGCTGCCCTTTGTCGCCGGTTCTGTTCATAATTTTTATGGACAGAATTTCTAGGCGCAGCCAGGGGCCGGAGGGGGTCAGGTTTGGGGACCACACGATTTCATCTCTGCTCTTTGCGGATGATGTTGTCGTGTTGGCCTCATCAAACCAGGACCTCCAGCATGCACTGGGACGGTTTGCAGCCGAGTGTGAAGTGGCTGGGATGAAAATCAGCACCTCCAAATCCGAGGCCATGGTTCTCAGTCGGAAAAGGGTGGTTTGCCCGCTTCAGGTTGGTGGAGAGTTCCTGCCTCAAGTGGAGGAGTTCAAGTATCTTGGGGTCTTGTTCACGAGTGAGGGAAGGATGGAACGGGAGATTGACAGGCGGATCGGTGCAGCTTCTGCAGTAATGCGGTCCCTGTACCGGTCTGTCGTGGTGAAGAACCTTGATTTACCAGTCAATCTACGTTCCTACTCTCACCTATGGTCATGAGCTGTGGGTCATGACCGAAAGGACAAGATCCCGGATACAAGCGGCCGAAATGAGCTTTCTCCGCAGGGTGGCTGGGCGATCCCTTAGAGATAGGGTGAGAAGCTCGGTCACTCGGGAGGAGCTCAGAGTAGAGCCGCTGCTCCTCCACATCGAGAGGGGCCAGTTGAGGTGGCTCGGGCATCTTTTCCGGATGCCTCCTGGACGCCTTCCCGGGAAGGTGTTCCAGGCATGTCCCACCGGGAGGAGACCCCGGGGAAGACCTAGGACACGCTGGAGAGACTATGTCTCCCGGCTGGCCTGGGAACGCCTCGGTGTCCCCCCGGAAGAGCTGGAGGAAGTGTCTAGGGAGAGGGAAGTCTGGGCATCCCTGCTTAGACTGCTGCCCCCACGACCCGGCCCCGGATAAGCGGTGGAAGATGGATGGATGGATGGAAAATATCGCGATACTGAACAGAATTTCGATTTTTTTTTTTCCCCCACCTGAAAATTATCTGAGAAGCAATATTTGGACATTAATATAATGAAAAGTATTATGCAGTATCTACTTAGATACATTTTGAAAAAATTAATCTTGTGATTTGCTTAAATATCTGATTACGAAACACAATTTTGGCTGTTTATAGCATTATCTCTTTTAATGTGATAAAAACGCTAAATAATAATTTTGACTATGTATTGGTATGTAATTAACGGTGGTGTAAGGTGCTGGAAAAAGCTTTAAAATGGACCTTGAAAGTGCTTGAAAAGTGCTTGAATTTGACCTTGGAAAAGGTGTACGAACCCTGTTTTTTGCTGTGATACAGTGACATACCTGTAGACTTCACAGTTGTTCAAGATATATTTTATTAACTCCTTTTCTGAATTACATTAACATTTTATATTAAATGTCTACTGTTAAAATATGAACTAAGCATTACATGCCATGTTAAAGAATTCCATTTTTACCAGGCGAAAAAGACTTACAATTAAATGTATTAAATATGTACTTAAGTATGTTTTTAGTACAAAACAAATGTACATTAATGCATATATAATACATTTAACAGTACATCTTTTTCACCTTGTATGTACAACAGAGGGAAATGTCAAAACATCATACTGTGTTGTAATAAAAAACGTCTAGGTTACGACCTCTGTTCCCTGAGAACAGGGAATGAGACACTGCATCGATGACGCTATGGGGAACACCCTCCATGTGAACCGGTGTTTGAAAAGCTGTACAATCACGGCAATAGAATTGAACTGCCGACAGCCTATGACACTACTAGTGCGACTCAGAAGTATTAAAGAGGCACCTAGAGAACATCGTTCTCCAATAGCATCATCGAAGCAGTGCAAGTTCCCTTTTGAAAGGGAACAGTTACTTTTTTAACAGAGGTTAATTTTGCTTTAATATAAAAATAAACTCCTCTTTTTCCCCTTTCACAGACACTGTGATCAAACAATTTCCAACACGTCTGAGGTGCGAGCACTGATTCGAAGGAAATGCAACGAGGCAAACTCAAAGACCAGTCACTCCAATTCACTTGAAGGATGAAGATGGTTTGAGTTGTAACAGTACTGTAACTGTTTGCAGCTATTAATGACAGCACTTTATTGACTGTAGTTAGATTTATTGACTCAAGTTAGTTTTTTTGTTGTTGTTTATAATACCTCTGCAGATCAATGTATTTTAGGGTAATGTATTTTTTTTTTTTTTTTTTACAGTTTACATATGCTGCTGTACTGATGTACACTGGGTGTAGTACGTTAAAGTTTACTAGCTTTCAATGTGTGTGTGTGTGTGTGTGTGTTTTATACAAATATTTTTTACTGTTTTACGGAATGATAATTTTTCATTGTATTTGTAATACATTAAAATATATTATTTTCATACTGAATGGTTTTATAAAAATGTATTTTTATTATACTAATAGTGGCTCTTATAGTGTTTTTCTAATACATTATTAATAAGCTGATATTATATTTAAAATATACTGGGGACACATTAATGTGAAGCTTAAAATATACTTAAGCTGTAGTTCTAAAACATATTTAAAGTGTATTAAAACTACAATTTAAAGAAGTGCTATTAAATGACACTAAATGTACTTAAAATAGGTCCATTTTAACACAAGTATATTAAAATATATTACTATTACCTTAAAATTGAACTTAAATACATATTAAAGTAAATTTAGTATACTTTAAGATGTCTCAAAATAACACAATTAAATATATAATTAATACAGTACTCTTAAAATACTTTAAGTATATCAAAATAAGCACAATTTAAATATATTTCCTTTTCACCTGGGTTGTGCAAGTGCAACCCATTTTGAGAGCGAGAGAGAGAAGACGCGGCACCACTGAACACTCACGCGGTTGGTAAAAAATCAATGTTTGCGGGGGAATTTCCGGCATTGTAAGTGGTAGACATGCGGGAATTATTAAAATACTTTTTAAGTAGCTCCTTTTTAGGTACTAAATCGTCATTGGAGGCTGACTTGCTGCTTTCGCGCTCAGACAGTTGTTGTTGTGCGTGCTAGGGAACGTAATGCGCCATACGTCATTGCGTCTCTATATCAGTGATATCGCGATATGACACTTTTTTATCATGTAAAAATTGGTAACACTTTAAAATACGGATCCTTCGTTAATGAAAAACTACGCAGGAACAAATGAGTAACACAATATTAACAATCTAGTACTACAATTAACTAACAAGTAACTCTGATTAACGAATTAGTAAGTAATAGCACACAGATTTAAGTGGTAGTTCACTATTAACTAATCAATAACTACTATTTTTTAATACTTCACAGAGAACTACTGATTTTTTTTTTACAGATTTAAGTGGTAGTTCACTAATAACTAATCTATAACTACTATTTTTCAATACTTCCCAGAGAAATAATGAAAAAAATTCACAATTCATGCAAAACTAATTAATAACTAATGCAGGACAAATTACTAGCACTAGATTAACATTACTGCTAGATACTGTACACTAATTATAAATATGTAATAGCGTAGCAGACTTATGATTTGGGAAAGCTGTCAATAATTAGCCTATGCACGGCTGTCTTTTAGAGAACTATTCATAAACTAAATAATTTTTAATAATTGTTTTTATAAATGCACTTGTCTGGAACACTTACCCTGTGGTCGATTTTCCGGCATTCCTCTGGACTGGCTTTGAATAACTAGACTCATCATGGTGAGTACTGGAACATACTGAGTCATCAGCCATCCAAATACCAGTTATTTTATTATAGCTTGAGTCATTTGAGACACTTGAGTCATTACTAGTTAGTTAACATGATCTTCACTTTAGAATACGGATCCAAATTATTAGTAGTTCCTATAGGGGTATGTAGTAACACTTGAGTCATTACTAGTTAGTTAACATGATCTTCACTTTAGAATACGGATCCAAATAATTAGTAGTTCCTATAGAGGTATGTAGTAACACTTGAGTCATTACTTGTTAGTTAACATGATCTTCACTTTAGAATACGGATCCAAATAATTTGTAAGTCCTATAAAAGTATGCATTAACACTTGAGTCATTACTAGTTATCATGATTCCATGCTGTAGTTACTAATGAAGAGCCAACCCGAAAGGGTAGAATCATCTAATCATTCACAGGATATATATAAACACACATATTTATATATATATATACATATGAACAAAGAGACATACATAAAAACAATTTTGAGAGGTAGGTTAAATAATAAAATAACTGGTATTTGGATGGCTGATGACTCAGTATGTTCCAGTACTCGCCATGATGAGTCTAGTTATTCAAAGCCAGTCCAGAGGAATGCCGGAAAATCGGCCACAGGGTAAGTGTTCCAGACAAGTGCATTTATAAAAACAATTATTAAAAATTATTTAGTTTATGAATAGTTCTCTAAAAGACAGCAGTGCATAGGCTAATTATTGACAGCTTTCCCAAATCATAAGTCTGCTACGCTACTACATATTGATAATTAGTGTACAGTATCTAGCAGTAATGTTAATCTAGTGCTAGTAATTTGTCCTGCATTAGTTATTAAGTTTTGCATGAATTGTGAATTTTTTTCATTATTTCTCTGGGAAGTATTAAAAATTTTTAGTTATTGATTAGTTATTAGTGAACTACCACTTAAATCTGTAAAAAATTTAGTAGTTCTCTGGGAAGTATTAAAAAAATAGTAGTTATTGATTAGTTAATAGTGAACTACCACTTAAATCTGTGTGCTATTACTTACTAATTCGTTAATCAGAGTTACTTGTTAGTTAACTGTAGTTACTAGATTGTTAACATTGTGTTACTCATTTGTTCCTGCGTAGTTATTCATTAACGAAGGATCCGTATTTTAAAGTGTTACCTAAAAATTTATACCGGTATTATCGTGGACGGTATGATATGGCACACCCCTACTGTGTGGAGTTTGCATGTTCTTCTCCTGTGTGCTCTGGTTTATAGGGGAATTGGGAACGTTAAATTGTCCATAGGTGTGTGTGCATGTGTGTGTGAGTGCTAAGCCGTGTAATGGGGAAAGTTGGTGAAAGACCTGGCAACCTACCCTGGGAAAATCATCGCCAAGAAAATTCATGGACAGTGTCTCGCGTTTGGCAAGAGATCCCAGACTGCAACATAGTGTCGGCCCAGATCTGGCCCACATCCGGGCCGTGTGGAATCCATGAGTACCACCAGATGTGGGCCGGATCTGGGCCGACACTGTTGCTGTCTGCGCTGCGTGTGAACATGATGGGGATTGTAGTTCAACACTAATGTGAGCATTTACTCATCTCACTGACACAAAAAATGAATCTGATATTATGCAAATCTCCAACAATTATGTTAAATAACACAATATACTTTATGTATTTAATATCACTTTATTAAGCAATGTCTTTGCTGCCGACCTATGATCCAATTCAACCATACTAGCAAACAAAAATGACTTTAGATAAACATCACATTTGCTGAAGATTAAAAATCATTAAAAGCGATCGCCTTGTGAAATCAGATACTCGCGTTTAAGCAGAGGTCGGATGTTCAGATGTTCAGATATTGGATACGCGTCTGATTTACAAAGCTTTTTTAATCTGACACTTCAGAAAGATGTCAAGCAAGAGCAATGATTAGTGAGTGTATCAGGACTGTAAATTCATCTCTCTAGAGAGTTCAGTAGTTACAGTAGTCATATTAATAAAATAACCATAATCGAATAATAATATTTTTTTCTATTTGACTAGGAAGAAAAATAGTTGTGTGTTTTATAATATAGATTAAAAACAAGCAAATTGTGAATTATTGCCAAATATTTCACAAACCACATTGCCTAACTATTGATATTCTGTGATGTGGTAAATTCCCGAAAGCACTCGGGAAGGATCCGATCTGGGGAGTTCAGCAGATTATCAGCGATTGGGAAATGCCTGAATGAAGCCGATACGGACGGACGGACACACTTCAGTGGACATTGGCCTCGGCTGGGTTCAGTGTGCAAGCAAACGTCCCGCTGGCCACAGAACAGTTTTAATTCTGCACAATCACACAGTGTTCACCAGCAGCTTCAGTGTAAAACACCCAAGAGGCAAACAGAGAAATACAGGAGGAAAACAAAGCAACAGCGAGATGGACACGAAAAAGAATCATTCACAGTAAAAAGTGCTTCACGTACTAAACCATATATATTTGAATGAATTAATAGGTTCATCCTGAGATGTTAAATAATATTTTTGACTTGAATAAAACCAATTAATTTAGATTTTACCATTTATTTCATATAAGAACATAATCTCAGAATCAAACTCAACGAATGCCAATGATCCAGTGCATTCATCACTTTCACAAATACATGCACTTTCCCATAATGTGTTGTGATGAAAGCACGTGCCGAGAACATAAATATGGGATGTAATGTTCAATAACTGATAAGTTGCAGAAGAAGTAAACAGTCTATGATGATGTGTTGGTGTTTCAGTAATGGGCATTTCCCTGATTTCCAGCCCTGGCTCTACTGTGTGTTTGATGAGTACACACTGAGCTGGTGTTGCACAATAAGGCCGTTTCACTCTAGATATCCGCTGGGATGATGGGAGATAAAAGCTGCAGGACAGGACAGTGTTCATCAGACGAGACTGAGAGCTGAAACTCAACACAATGCTCCGCTGCGCTTCATTCCTGATGTGTGTTCTGCACCTGCAGCGCTCCGGTGAGTGGACACACCGCAAACACACTTTCACAACTCAGTACTTCTGTCTCAAGTGCAGTCCAAATATCTAAAAATCCTTAAATCAAGATGCATTTACTAGATGAGTAAAATGACATAAGATATTGTCTTGTTTTCTGGGGAAATTAATCAAAATTAAGGGAGTTTTTGCTTAAAACATGCTAAATGATCTGCCAATGGGGTAATACAAAATAATGTTAATTCAAACAGAAACAAGATTATTTTTCTTACCACACTGGCAGATACTTCTGTGTGTTTTAAGCAAAAACTTCCTTAATTTTGATTAATTTCCCCAGAAAACAAGACATAATATCGTATGGTATTTTACTACTTTAGTAAATGCATCTTGATTTAATAATAGTAAAGAAAAGACTGAAAAGCATTTTTTGCAAGTGTGATGTGAAATTATTCTGAAATGTGGAGCTACCCTTAACTCATTCCCGGACAGCAACATAGTGTCGGCCCACATCCGGCCCACATCTGGCCCACACCTGGATCGCACACGGCCCGGATCTGGGCCGACTGTTGCTGTGGGGCAGATTAGTTGTAGGTGTGGTGGTCATCATATCTCTGTCTTGTTGTCTGCAGTTCTGGGAGCCGCTATCACCCCGAAGCCGATCCTCATCAACGGCACCTACATTAACCCCGAGCTGGGCAAGTATCACGCGAGACTGAGGACTATCGCTCGAAGCTGCCTGGAGATCCGGGACAAATACAGCGTCACAGAGGGTGAGTGCTGCCATATCTCTGTTACATTTCATCCTGAAAAACTCAAATATGCCACCAGTCAAACGCTCAGACACACTTAATGAATTTATATTTCTCATTGTTTTTCTTTTTTAATCACATTTTTTAAATAAAGTGTAACCAAACACTCTTGTGTTTGAGAAGTGAATATATGTGAATCTTTGTTTTCTATGTGAATATATAGTAAAGTGTAATTTATTCCTGTGATCAAAGCTGAATGTTCAGCATCATTACTCCAGTCTTCAGTGTCACATGATCCTTCACAAATCACTCTAATATGACGATTTAATGATCAAGAAACATTTGATTATTATCAATGTTGAAAATGTTTTTTTAACAATATATTCATTTTTAAAAAGTATTGTTAGTACTGGAATAGAAGGAATAGTATTGAAAGCATTAAACTGATTTAAAGCATTTAAAGTTTGTTGAGTGTCCACATTGAGCAGAGCTGGACAGAGAAGAAGCTCAAACACAATAGTGTTGGGTTACACTTGATTTTAAGGTGTAATTATTACAGTGTAATTATACATGTAAGTACTGCATATTATTAATTAACTACATGTACTTACTTTAGGGTTAGGGAAGGATTAGGATGTGGTTGAGGGTTAGTTGCATGTAATTATACATAATTTTGATTAGTTTGACATTATTTGGTCACTCCATAATTCACATACTTCAATTTGTTTTATATGATGATTTAATGTAAGGCTGTTTACAAGCTTTCAGTTGAGTAAAGGTAACAGAATGTGTTAAAGGGACCATCAGAATAAAGAGAGAGCGAGTAAGCCCGTTGTGATAGTGTATCTGGGCTGTTTCTCGCCAGACGGCATGTACATCTTGAGCACAGCGAGCGGCACGTATTACCAGACGTTCTGTGACATGAGCTCGGCGGGAGGCGGGTGGACTCTGGTGGCCAGCGTTCATGAGAACAACATCCGAGGAAAGTGCTCTTCTGGAGACCGCTGGTCCAGCCAGCAGGGGAACGACCAGAACCGGCCCGAGGGAGACGGCTCGTGGGCCAACACACACACCTTCGGCACCGCAGAGGGCTCCACCAGCGACGACTACAAGGCAGGAGAGACCTCACACTTTTACACTTTCTCAGTTTGTGTA
The DNA here is from genome assembly GCA_023718395.1 of Leucaspius delineatus. Lineage (NCBI taxonomy): Eukaryota > Metazoa > Chordata > Actinopteri > Cypriniformes > Leuciscidae > Leucaspius > Leucaspius delineatus. The sequence continues at coordinate 3,801,696 of CM043367.1, read as the reverse complement.
AACTGACTTAAGGTTTAGAGTATTTTCACAGCAACATTGTGTCGGCCCAGATCCGGCCCACATCCGGTACACATGGATTCCACACAGATGTGGGCCGGATCTGGGCCGACACTTTGTTACTGTCTGGGACACATGTCTAGTACATTTATGTGGTTATGTTTCATTAATACAGTGTTTATTTTTTTATTGAGTTACCCTGAAAGAATGGAAGTGAGTGTGACAACATGCCCCATAGGTGGAGTACATTATAACACGACCATATGACAGATTAAAATATTATCTGATCCAATCAAAAACTAAAACTAAAATATTGTGTCAATAAAATACAATTATTGACTTTTTATATAAAATGATGGAATTTTTCAATAATTAAAAATAAACTCATTTTTGAGTTTGACAACAAACACTGCAAAACACAGCTATACAGCACAGTTCAAAACATAATAATAATTCATCATTACAGAACATTGACTCTCAGTCTTTACTCACCTTTTTCTTCTGGTTTCTCAATAGAATTGATAAAAGTCTAGAATAGAATATCATAGTTCTAATAGAGGCTCATTGTAACGCAGTGTGACAACGTGCCCCGGTTCAAACCCTGCTAGTGTCTTCTGCTGTTAGATCAGCATCACCTGTTAAATAACAGATATAAGATTAAAATAATACCAGATTTGCCTAATTTTAAATAAACACAAAAAACAGAGATGAAAAATTAATTAACATAAGAAATTTACTTTGCTGTGGTCAAATAAATGTTCAGTGATATCTTCCAAAGATTTCTGAATGTTAATTTTTTTTTCTCTATATAGTGTTGATATGGCAACTAGTAAATACACCAAGTTTCGTCATGCATGTGTGGAAGTGGAAGTTTTTAAAACAAGTGTGTGACAACAAGCCCCTCTCACTCCTACATCACTGACTCCACTGAGATTGAGAGAGTCTGTTACTGATAATCTGATGGCCGAATGTTGTCGAATCCCACAGAATCCAGGCTACTACGACATCCCTGCTCAAGACGTGTCCGTGTGGCACATTCCCAACAACGAGCAGCTGAGCAACTGGACGTCTTCTGCAGTCCTGCGCTACCACACAGAGAGCGGGTTCCTGAGAGACACTGGAAACCTTTACCACCTATTCAAGGTCAGACACACTCTCCGGTCTGCAGTCGCCCTGCAGAATAAAGATCCAACATGCACGGATCTACTGCCTCTAAAGAGTCGGACACATTTACACTGATGCTTGTTGACTGGATCCAATTTTTTGACAATTTACATCTAAAATTATCCCATATCTGACATCTTTTACACTAGCCTACACAAAACAACCCAAGGTAGATGTACTGACCCGGAAAAGCTTAGGCCGGAAAATAAGGTGTGATTTGCAATGGACGCAGATGAAACAATAATACAAGCTTTTGCTTTCCGCACCATACTTTAAAGTCCCCCTGTAGTCAATAATTTTATCCCTTAAAACTCCTCTTTGATCAGCAAAATTACACATTTAAGTGTTTTTCTTCATGCCATTAAAATATCTTGAATGTAACTCGACACCCTTGCCTCATTTAGTATGCGTGGTTCTATGAATATGCAAATGAGCCCCGCCTCCACTCACTCCCTCAGCTCAGAGATCCACTGGTTGACGATCACACGTTGATCTGATTGGTTACAAGGTAGTTTGTGACGTCAGAAACACCAGC
>CM043367.1:3707500-3792500 GCA_023718395.1 Leucaspius delineatus | reverse complement strand
TTTTTAATATAGTAGGATTGTTCATATTTTCTCTGAATTGTTCTGAGTTGGGTTGATTCCACTTGAGTTTCTGTTTCAGAGGAAACAGTTTTTCAGATTCAGGTGGAGCAGTTTTGGTTATTCCACATGGGGCTTTCAGATAAAGCACAGTTTGGCAGTGATCGGACATCGGGAGCTGAGGTCTGACTGTGAAGGCATTGATAAAACTTTGATCAATATCTGTTATTGAATAATCAACCACACTGGTTCCTAATCTGGAGCAATAAGTGAATCTACCTAATGTGTCTCCACGAGTTCTGCCGTTAATGATGTATAATCCTAAACCTTTACAGAGTTTCAACATGTGTTTTCCACTATTGTTCACTGAGGTATCATAGCTGTTTCTCGGTGTGATATTCGATGAGGGTTGAAACGTGGTGTCATTGGGGATGTGGTCATTATATACAATATTTACATAATCAATTTCTCGCCCTGTTCTGGCGTTTAAGTCTCCGCAGATGAGGATGTTTCCTCTGGACTGAAAGTGTAAGATGTCAGTCTGTAATGTTGGGAAGCTTTGCTCTTCGTAATAGGGAGAGTCATGAGGTGGAATATAGACTGCACAGAGATAAAGGTTTGACTGATATATGACGGATTTCACTTCAAGCCAAATGGATGATTTTCCAGTTTTAGCAACTTTAATCAAATGTTTTAAATCGTCTTTGTGCCATATAAGTATTCCACCTGAGTCTCTGCCACATTTAATTTTAGAATTTTTTGATGAAGGAACCATAATTTCCTTGTATCCTATTGGACAATGTAAGGTCTCATTACTACGACACCACGTCTCCTGAAAGATACAGATGTCCATGTCTGTTACACTGCTGAGTAAGTCTTGGTCTGCAGTCTTATTACCAAAAGTAGAAGAGTGCAGACCTTGTATATTCCAACAACTGATTTTAAATGATTTCATGGATAGGTGTGTGTGTGTGTGTGTGTGTGTTATGCAGGTTATGTCCTCAGTCTGGAGCAGATGACGTTCAGTAGATGTCGTATCTGGTTGAGTTCAGCGGCTGCAGGGTTCTGTGGTTGTTGAGCGGCCGCTGCGTAGCTCTTGTGTAGTGATGGAGGTCCGGCGGTCCGTCTGGGTTCTGCTGGAGGACGAGGACTTCTCTGTGTTGTGTAGCTCTTGTGTAGTGATGGAGGTCCGGCGGTCCGTCTGGGTTCTGCTGGAGGACGAGGGCTTCTTGGTGGCTGAGAGCTTCGCCTGTTATCGGAGTTTCTGCTGTTTCTTGCTGTGTTTCCAAGGGCTGTGCTTTTCAGCACTCTGGCGAAGACTTTCACTCCTTGTTTATTGAGATGTACATAGTCTTACATATGATGAGGCTGTATGTCTTTGTGATGGGCGAGATGAACATTAGGGATGAGTGCGCAGCTTCTGGAGAGTTCCACATTATTCCCGTGGATCACGTGGAACGGCACATCAGTGCGTGGCAGCAGTGTGGACAGAGTTACTCTAGCGTCTGGGAAGCGTTGTGTGGCTCTGATCGCCACCTCTCTCATCACAGGAGCCACACGGCCCTTCATGGCCCTTAAATCATTCGTCCCTGTGTGGATTACGATGTGCTTGTAGTTTTCATGTTTACTCTCAGACAGGATCTGAAAAGCACTTCACTCTCTCTCTCTCTCTCTCTCACACACACACACACACACACTCTCTCTCTCTCTCTCACACACACACACACACACACACACTCTCTCTCTCTCTCTCTCTCTCTCTCTCTCTCTCTCTCTCTCTCTCTCTCTCTCTCACACACACACACACACACACTCTCTCTCTCTCTCTCTCTCTCTCTCTCTCTCACACACACACACACACACACACTCTCTCTCTCACACACACACACACACACACACACACACACACACACACACACTCTCTCTCTCTGTCTCTCACACACACGACACACACATGACTCTGAAAACACACATTACTACATCTCTGACCAAAATATTTTCTTGATAATGTTAAAAATACCACCTCAACCCAGCTGACCTCGACAGAGACTCGAGGAGAGAGAAACACGCATTCACGTTCATCTTCACATCTGGAGAAGCAGTAAAATGGTGAGATTGTCAGTCAGTGTGTGTATGAATAATCTAATTTTTGAACCAGTTTTCTTATTACAGCTAGTTATTATAAGTTCCTTTCATCTCTGAGGTGGAAATCCCAGATTCTCTGAAGGGTGTGTGTATGGGATCATGAGGATCATTATATGCCACGTGACACACACACACACACACACACACACACACACACACACACACACACACTGCTCCTTCAGAGGCGTAGACAGATTGTGAAGGTCTTCTGTGATGTGATGGATAAATACAGACACGTCTCTCTCTCAAACGCTTTCTGTCTCACTGCTGAGAGGAGCCGTTCTGTGCCGTAATGTCAATGTGCTGTGCAAAGAAAGGGGATTCATTCAACATATACTCTCACATTGCCAGATCTATATAGTCTATATAGTCATATACTTTATAGTATACATATATATTTTATAGTATCAAGCGCGAGCAATAAGCGTCTGCTGCAGTTCACTTAACGGCCACCGGTGTCGCTAATAACAAGAGTTTCTCAATTCTACATACAAAAAACCTTTAAAGGAGAACTCCGGTCAATTTTAACATTGAGCTCATTTTTTTGTACATTTGGAGTGCTGTCAATACAGAGAACAACGACAAAAATCTGTGTTGCCAACACCGAGTTATTCTATTTTAAAAATTTGCACCCTGTTGACTTCAATGGGTAAGTACTAAACCTGCTTTTAGCCTCTTAACATCCTTGATGTGTCATTACAAGTGCACAGAACAAGTGCACAAGTGCGCAAATACCTGTGTTTACATCCTGTTTTCGGGTTAAGTCCAAAGTAATCGATTGTCGAGTTCACGAGCGTGATCATAGGTAACTAAACCTATGCGCGTGAACTCGGCAATCGACTACTTTGGACTTCAACCGAAAACAGGATGTAAACACAGGTATTTGCGCACTTGTGCACTTGTTCTGTGCACTTGTAATGACACATCAAGGATGTTAAGAGGTTATGTGTGCTTTCTGTAGTGCAGTAAATTGAACGTAATGTAATCAACATAAGTTATAATGTTCGGGTGTGGGAGCACTCTTAATCAAACAAACAATCAAAATGCGACTTTGCCTATCAGACTGCTCTTAACTAAATTATTGGGGTTTAAATATCTCCTCAGTTCCCGCGCATGTGTCTTGTGAACTCGCGTCAGTCAGAGGCCCACACAGAAGAAAATGAAGAGTTGAATAAAGTGTTTTTTGTCGTTAAAGTTGTTTTTTTGTTTTTTTACAAATACAAAAAGTATTCTCGTCGCTTGATAAACTTAAGGTCGAGCCACTGTAGTCACTTGGACTATTTTAACAATGTTTTTACTAAGTTTTCTGGACTGGCAGAATGAAATTACCTAGAAGCCTATGGAGAAGTGAGACAGCTAAAAAAGATCTTAATTTGTGTTCTGAAGATGAACGAAAGCCTTACAGGGTTGGAACAACATGAGGGAGAGTAATTACTGACAGAATTTACATTTTTGGGTGAACTAACCTTTTAATATTCACATTAGGACGACAATGGACTTGGCAAATGTAATTTCTAAATGGCATATTTTATCATTAAAACCCCTAATCACGTTGATCTTGATCTCTGCTATCGTCAGCTGACCCATCTGACCAGTGGACACAATTCATCATCACACTAGAACTATTCACAGCACTTCCTCACATCATGATGGTGCCACACTCCTTCAGTCAGCGGCACAGTCACACAGATGTGCAGCGCTCTCTTTCATGCAACATGAAAGCCTCGATTACTTCCTTCAGTTCCTCTTGTAAACAGACACATGTTCACCATTACCTCCATCTCCAGCTTTACTGAACATGCCAACATCAGTCTGGCTGAAGCTCGCCTAGCACACCTAGTTTTAGCAGCACTTGCAGTCGCTGACTTTGCCATTGAGGTTTGTTTTCTTTCTTTTTAACTAGTTTCTGCTGAAGCTCATGTAAAATAACATGATTATCAAACATTAAACAGCATATAAATCAAAACTGTTTAATGTTACTGAATGAAATGTTGAGCCCATTGTTGTGTTCTGAGTAATTGTGCTAGAGGGCGCTCGTGAGGGAAAGAGCGAAAATGGGAACGAGAAAGAAATGTAAGAGGAGAAGAAGAATGTAATACAGTGAAATAGTCATGGTTAAGTGAGTTCATATAGCAGTTAAAAAATTAAAGGAGTTACTATTATACTGTCGCAAGTCTAAAGACTGTTGATGTTCTATATCAGGTGTGATCTAGGTGCATGTATGTTCTTTCATGTGTTATGTGTTCTGGTTGTGTGGGGCTTTAGGGCGTGGCCTGTTCTCCTGAAGAACGAGCCAGTGCAGTTATGTGTGGCTGGGATCTGGGGAAAAGAGTTCCAGAAGTTTTGAGTTTGCTGGACCACACAGGTGTTCACGTTAATAAAAGAGCATTAAAACTTTTAAAGGTGGGATCAGTAGTTTTTGAAAAACACTTTTGGCCAATGTTAATATTTGAAATCACTGAAACAAACACGCCCCTACCCCAAAAGGATCCCCCCCCCCATATGATGGGGTCAAAGTTATCATGATCAACTCGATAGCACGAGCACGACAGTCATAGTAACGAATATATTACAACTATAACAAGATTAGGGGGTAATATCGGGTTATATCATGGCGGCGCCCAGAGAACCGCGGCTACGGTGGCAATAAAACCCCCAAAGTGTTTGTTACTGCTCAACCCTGAAGATAGACACAATTATAATGCACTTGTCGGGGAACTGAGAAGGCGTTTTGGGCAATTTGAGAGGCCAGGGCTCCTGTGTTCTGAACTGAGTAATAGATGTAGGCAGTCAGGAGAGCAACTGAGAGTCCTGGCAAATGGTATTGAAAATTTGACTCGGCGAGCATTTGCCCACATGCCACCGTCAGTTCAAGGGGAGCTTGCGAGTTGTGGCCTACTACAGCAAAGCGTTCAAAAAGGGCGAATGCAGATACTGTGTCACCAGACGGGAACTTGTTGCGGTGCTTTTTGCTGTTCGACACTTTGAGTATTACCTGTGCGGGCTACCTTTCACTGTACGCTCTGATCATTCAGCTCTCCAATGGCTAATGTCATTCAAAGGGCCAGCTGGCACGCTGGATTGAGGAACTTCAGGCTTACATAAGAGGAGTACACCGTCCAGGGTCAGGCCATACAAATGCAGATGCTCTTTCTCGTCGGCCATGCATACTGTGACAAAAGAGAAGCCAGGGAAAGAGAGCTGGAGGACCTGGATGCCAGGGGGGCTTCTGTGGTTTGTAAGCATGGTGATAAGCCGGGGTGTTTGACGATGGGGACAGTGGGAGTAGAGGAGGCGGCTGCAAGAGGAAGATGCGGACCTGCAGCCAGTAATCCAGTGGGTCCGAACACAGCAGTGACCTCTGTGGGAGGAAGTGGCCACTCTCTCTTTGTCGAGAGATGTGGAGTTTTGTCGGCGGTGTGATGGGTGCACTGCCCGCAAGGGCTCGTCTGTCCAGTCCCTCGCTCCCCTGCAACAGTTCCCCATAGGAGGTCCAATGCAGAGAGTGGGGGTGGATGTAATGGGTCCTTTTCCATGTTCGGATAGGGGTAACAGGTTTGTGCTGACGGCTATGGATTATTTCACTAAATGGCCAGAAGCTTACGCACTGCCTGATTAAGCCGAGACAGTGGTGAACGCGTTGGTGGATGGCATGTTCAGCCGGTTCGGGGTTGCAGAATCCATACACAGCGACCAAGGCCGTGATTTTGAGTTGTGTGTCTTCTCGCTGATGTGTGAAAAATTAGGGATTCACAAAACAAGGACCACCCCTTTGCATCCCCAAAGTGATGGCCTCGTTGAGAGGTTTAACAGGACACTGGCGGAACAGCTGGTCATTGTGTCTGCCAAGCATCAGCGAGACTGGGATACGCACTTGCCATTTATCCTAATGGCGTGCCGATCCGCTGTGCAAGACTCAACCTCTTGCACACCCAGCCTTTTGAGGTTGGGGCGGGAGATCAGAACATGTCTTTTGGGAGGCCACCTGATGCGCCTGCTGTGCCCCCGGGCCCTGAGTATGATAGAAAGCTTCAGGACTCATTGGAAGCCGCTCATAATTTTGCAAGGAAGCAGTTGTTAATAGCGGTCTCCTGGCAGAAGCGAAATTATGACCTAAAAGCAAAAGGGCGGCATTGCACAGTGGGAGAGCTGGTGTGGGGGTACAGCCCTGAGAAAAAGAAGGGCAGGTGCCCTAAACTTGACCCCAAGTGGGTTGGGCCGTGCAGTGTTCTGGAGAGAATCGGAGAAGTTGTTGACCGAGTTCAGTTGCCTCGAGGGGTAGGAAGGTGGCCGTGCACCGGGACAGATCGGCACCTTATAGAGGAAGTGCTGCTACAGCTCAAACACCAGCCTCCTCTACAGTTGTGCCTACCCCGGAGGCTGGACCAGGGCCCCAGTCGAGCACTTCCAGTCCTCTGGCAGACCCACATGCAGCCACACCAGTTCTTGAGCTGCAAACCTCGCATTCATATACAGCCCGGCTTCAGTTACACAAGAAGGGCAACTGCGGCCTCAGCGAGTCAGGAGGCCGTCGAGACGGTTCAGGGACTTTGTTTGTCCCCTCGAGGTCCTATAATTTTCTCCGTTCGCTACAATACTTACCTCATCAGTGCTACAGTATGATTCCTGTGAGTGACTTGATACTGCTAATCACAACACCCATGAAGAGGAAACGACTGAAGCTTTAAGGGGGCTGATGGACTCAAAATCTACTTCATCTGTGTTTTGATCATCGATCTGAATCCGATCTAGACGTAGTCTTTGAGAAAATGCAATTTTCTCAGCTTTTTGCTCAAAATGTTGATTTTTTATGAAATTTACCCACATTAAAGTGTTGATAAAAAAAGAATACATTGAGCTAGAATAAAATGTTTAAAAGCAGAGGCTCTATATTTTATGTGCAGATGTTCATACAACACAATATTCTGGGGGACAGTATCAAAAATGCGAGAGAGTTAAAAGTAGTTTAGAAGGCAGACAATCAAAGATAGCCAGGCAATAGTCAGACATCCAGTAATGCACTCATGGTGTCTGTGCATTTGTGTTTTTTTTTTTTTTTTCTTTAAATGTTTATTGTATCACAAAATCAAGACAATAGCTAATAAATGTGTTTTCCAAGACTAAAGTCATTTCATGCAGGTCTGGTCCAAACGCGCAGCTGGTTTGAACTTCAGCTTAATTGTAAAGGAAAATGAGAGAACTTTTAAAATAACAAATAAAATTAGCATTACTATTTATGAAATTATTTATTAATTCATGCATTTTTTTAAAGGGAGAAAATCAGATTTTGAAATGACAAATCTTATTTAAATCTGGTCCTATAATCTTTAACACCAGGAGTGGTAGTTTGAGTGATTCTATGGTGCTGCTGTACAGAAGCAAAGCCTCATTCTGGGTTTCTATAAGTTGGCAGATGTCCATCAGCTCAATACAGCACAGCCTCCAGTGACTCTGCTTTATGGTATTTCATCAAACACAAGAGCAGGGAATAAAGAATTCACACTGATCTGGTCTTTACTGACAGGCACTGATCTACGCAGCTGTTGCGCCTCCTAGCGGTCAAACATACAAAACACTGTCCACAGATGCAGAGCACTTCAGTCAAACACTTGAGGATTTTTGTGTGAAGTCTGTCAAACAACATTCTAGTCTTTACCGTTTACAATTGCTTATAGATCAGAAATACATGCCTTTAAACATAAACACAGAGAAAAAAATATGTATCAAAATATACTGAGATTAAATGAATATGGAAAAAAGTTGAGTCTTGACATATTTTGTAGTAACAGATTTAAACTTTTATATCATGTATTTAACATCCATCTATCTGTCTATCTATCTGTCCATCTATCTGTCTGTCTGTCTATCTATCTATCTATCTATCTATCTATCTATCTATCTATTATTTTAAATCTATCTATATGTCAATCCATCTATCTATATCTGTCTACCTATCCATCCATCCATCCATCCATCCATCGCCCCATTAAATTAATTTATTAAGTCAATACTTGTTTACCTTAGACAATATTGTCAGAAAAAAGCTTGAGAGTAAATATGAGAAGTGATGTATGAAGAAAACATACTAAATATTACCAAATATCACTTGAAAGCAGAATATTTTTATTGTGCGTCATTTCTGGTCAAGTTGTAATTTGTGTAAAATTATACAAAAGAAATGTTTAATTGTATTTAGGATACAAAAACAAGACATAATTCTCCTGTGAGATGTTTACTTCCACTATTGGACATTCTCAGTAGAAAAAAACACTAATTAACATCCTATATTTGATATATAAATGTAATGCTATGTAAATGTTTTATATTGCTGCTTGTTGTTCATGTGTGTTCAGTCAGGCCCAGTAGATGAGTGACGGAGTGCATCAGGTCCAGTCCCAGATAGGCGTGTGTGAGGGAGCAGACGACACCCAGCCCGGACTGAGCGATCAGAGCCCACTGCATCTTAGCACTGAAGTACAGCGGCTCCAGTCTGCCGGAGGACAGCCACAGGTCAGCCGACACCAGCACACACACACACCAACATTACTGACCACACACACCAACATTACTGACCACACACACCATCAACATTACTGACCACACACACCAACATTACTGACCACACACACCATCAACATTACTGACCACACACAGCGCTTTACCTGCCCTGAGCCGACTCCGCATAGCCGTGAAAATACAGATACCGGCCATAGAGATACAGGATCCCGAAGAGCGCTGCCAATGCTAGAGAGAGAGAGAGAGAGAGAGAGAGAGAGAGAGAGAGAGAGAGAGAGAGAGAGAGAGAGAGAGAGAGAGAGAGAGAGAGAGAGAGAGAGAGAGCGAGAGAGAGAGAGAGAGAGAGAGTGTGAGTTTTCAACACACTTTATTTATATCATTAAAACGTCAGCAAAACATCACATTATCCAGGAAACAAAAACAGAGGTACAAAAAACAAGACTTATTGTAACATGATAGTGAAGATCAACATTTCTTCATCAACTGCACAAATAGCTCCATTAAAACACCATTTGGGCAGAAAACTTTCTAAGTCATTCATCAGTTTATAGAACTTGAAATCGAACATAACTCTTGCTTTTACCATATTTTTAAATACAGTAACCACATGTTGTCCTTCTCTACCTTCTATTTTGTTTTTCCTAGTTATATAAACAGCAAGTCTGGCTTGCCCAATTAAAAAAATCAACAATTGACTTTTTATTCTTTGCGCCACACAATATTTGGGTCCAAGAATCCACATTTTAGAAGAAAAAATCTCCCCAAAATTCATGAAAAGAACATCCAGAAAACAAAACATCATGCAGTCTTGAACATTCTAAAAAACAATGAAAAATTGTCTCCCTCATTTTACAAAAAGGACAATCACTTGATACATTGGGATTAATTAAGCTCACAAATGCATTTACAGCAACTGCGCCGTGTAAAACTCTCCACTGAATATCACCTGTACGTTTCTCAATTGGTGGTTTATATAAAACTCTCCAGACAGGTTTATCTCCATCATCTTCCCAATTTCTCTCTCCACACTGTATCACTGCGCTCTTTTAATTTTGCTTTATTTAAAACTTTTACAAGACATTTATACAAAACTTTACTCTGAACATCCTGCAAACTTAAACCTTCTAGCCCCCTTAGGTTCAGAAAAGGTCCAGACAGTCCTTTGAGATTGGGACTAAGAGAAATACTTGGAAAGGGATCTGTACTATAAGGAACCAGTTTCTCATTATAATAATCAATTAACAGATTTTTTTCTACCTCTGTGAATTTCTGTTTAAAAATGTCCAGACTCTTTCCTACATACCGTACCGAATGCATACCTAGATGTGAGGCCATGGACTGAGCATTATTCAAGCCAGAACCAGCAACATCCAACAACTGATGCAGTTTTAAAGTCTTGGTGGTAAATAGACAATGAATCAGTCCAGGTGTAACTTCACAAGTAACATCAAACCGGGCACCATGTACAAGAGGTTCCTCCAGAAGCCAGTACAACGAGGAAGTCGGCTCCAACCTCTTCTTTTCAAATAAGTCCCAAACTTTAAAAAGTCCCTTATAAAAAGGAGTCAGTCCATTGCACTGCAGCTTACTCAAGTCCATTAAAAACAAAACAGAGTTCAATCCCAGTCTGCCAGCTTGACTAAAGATAACATCAGCCACTTCTCTCCAGACTAGATCCTTAGATCCTGTGAGGTACCTTTGAATAAACATAAGTTGAAAAGCTGTCCCCCTGCTGGGCAAATGAATAAGTCCTTGTCCTCCTTCATCTCAGGGTAGATGAAGAATGCTCTGCGGAATCCAGTGAAAAGTACTCCAAAAAAAGTCCACCATACTGGCTTGAATTTTACTCAAGAGTCCATTTGGAGGGTCAATGCAGGCCAAACGATGCTACAAAACTGAAGCCACCAGGTTATTAATTATTATAACCCGCCCTCTAAAAGACATTTTTGGCAAAAGCCATTTCCATTTTTCCAATCGCCTCTTTAGTTTTTCTAAAACTCCTTCCCAATTTTTGCTTATCATTGAATCGTTGCCAACATATACTCCTAAGTATTTTAACCCATCTCTTTTCCAGGACAAACCACCTGATAATTTAGGAAGACCATGAGACCATTTACCACTCACTATGGCTTCACTTTTGGACCAATTCACTTTGGCAGAGGAAAATTTATCAAACTTGTTTAAAATGTCTTTAAGAAGATCAACATCATTTTGCCCTTTAACCAAAACAATAATGTCGTCTGCATATGCAGATACCTTAAAACTGGCTCCAGAGCAAGGTATGGTCCAACCTTCAATGCTCTCTCTGATCTTAACCAATAAAGGTTCAATGGCAAGAGCATACAACATTCCTGAAAGTGCACAACCCTGTCTAATACCCCTGTTAATTTGAAAAGGAGCCTAAGACCACCATTAATTTACAGTACACTCTCAACATCCCGGTACAAAACCCTAATCATGACGATAAAACCAGAGCTGAACCTGAACTCCTCTACTTCCTGGTCTAGAGAAATGTCTATGTGATGTCAGTGTCTATGTCCAATAGCCTGGAGACGTCCAAAATATCCAGAATTAGATAAACATTATCATGAATAGACCTGTTAGGCACAGATTAAGTTTGATCACGATGAATAACATGTCCAACTACCTCCCTCAACCTAATGGCCAAAGCTTTAGAAAAGAGCTTTAAATCAGCAGCTCAAAGGTAGCAACCCTCCGGCCAGACTATCATTGAGCACAGACAGCAAATCACCCCCCAGCACTGACCAAAACGTTTTATAAAACTCAATTGGTAGACCATCAATTCCCGGGGCCTTACCGCAACCCATGCTCCGCAGAGCAACATGCAGTTCAGATGCTGAAAGCGGCCTCTCAAGCCAAGAACTGGTCTCCTCTGGAACTTTAGGCAAACCCATATAAAAAGAGCTGTCCAGCTCACCTTCCTCTGTATGTTCACTTTTATAAAGCTCAGAATAAAATAAAACAGCTCTTTTTCTAATCTCCTTAGGCTCCACAATTTCTACACCCTCCAAAGAGTATAAAGAATGTATAAAGTCTGCTTTGACCATTCTTTTTTTCCAGACCGAAAAAGAACTTAGTTGGGCCATCCATCTCTACTGCACTCTGAAAACGCGAGCGGATCAAAGCTCCCTGTGCTCTGATGCCTAACAGGTTATCCAGAGTTATTTTTTTAACTTTGAGGAGCTCAATGTGTCCTCGATTTCCTGTGGACTCTACCAGATTCTGAAGTTCCACTATTTCAATCTCTAAGGCTTTCATTGATTGGGAAATGTCCTTGGATACGTTGAGAGTGTACTGACGACACAGTTGCTGTATCTCTTTTTTCCCATGATCCCACCATTGTTGTAGGGAAGAAAACTCTTTTTTCCTGGAACTGAACCGTTTCCAAAAATAACTAAAAACATCCTTAAAATAATGTTCTTGTAACAAAGAAGTGTTAAAGTGCCAATAGGCACTCTTAGACCTTATATTATTAATGAAAACACTACAGATTACTAGGCTGTGATCAGAAAACCCACTAGGCAAAATCTCACATTTCTTAATAACATTAAAATGGTGTTTAAAACAATAGAACCTATCCAATCTAGCCATAGAAATATAATTTTCACTTGTTTGCGCCCATGTGTACTGCCTTTGTTCTTTATATAAAGCTCTCCATATATCACACAAATCATGCTCTTCTATAAGCTTTCTTATAGCATGTTGAGAAGCTAGATGTGGCTCTTTATGGTTCCTATCCATTCCATCATTTGCCGTACAATTAAAGTCTCCTCCAACAAATATGAACTCTTCCTCTTTACAGCTTGACAAAATATTACTTAATTTATCAAAAAACCAACACTTTCAGGACCAACAACAGGAGCATGCACATTTATAAAAACTAAAAACATTTTTTCAAATTTTGCTGTTATTTTCATTAGATGTCCCTCAATAACATGTTCTGTCTCTTATGAAATTGGTTTAAAGTTTTTCTTAAAAAAGTACAGCTAAGCCACCACTACAGTGATTTTTGTGACTTAAAATAATTGACCCATACCATTCCATTAACCATTCATTCTCATTAAAAACATCACTATGAGTTTCCTGAACCAGCATTACATCAAGTTTCTTTTGTTTAATCAGTTCATAAAGCATTGCTCTCTTCTTGCTGTCCCGTGCACCATTTAAGTTAAAGGTCCCATGACATGCTATTTTTTGTAGGCTTTAATATAGGCCTTAGTGGTCCCTAGTACTGTATCTGAAATCTCTTTTCAAAAATTCAGCCTCGGTGCAGAATTATAGCCACTATAAGCCAGTCCCAGAATGAGCTTCCTTCAGACAGGCCGTTTCGGTGTCTGTAGCTTTAAATACTAATGAGGAGGAGAAAGGCGGCGCAAGGTGGAGGGTGGGTGTGGCCTTGACCATCTGCGGCAACGGTACCGGTCCGTGCATGTTAACGTTGGATATAGCAATGGCACGAAGACACGCAGTCGTTCAAGCATTTCAGTTTGACCCAGAATCTGATCCGGATGGAGAAGCAACAACTCAGCAGTTCTAGCAGGACATTTCCGAATGGTTAGTTTAAAATATTATGTCTGGATACGGTACTTTATTCGGATGGTTTACAGTTATTATCATGTAGCTAACGCTAACCTACTGTTGCCTTTTCATGAGAGATCTGTAACATCTGTAATTTATCTTATTACAATTACATCATCAAGCTCTGCGATCTTGCAATGCGGATATCGCGCGCGCCGTATAACCAACAGGAAAACGGTTATCCAAATAACAAAGAAGTGTACAACACTCGCGTTACAGTGTGTGTATTCACACACATAAACTGCATAACTTAGCTGCATAGCTAATGTGACAGCCACATTCTACGTGTAACAGTCTAGGCAAACATAAACAGTAAAGCAACACACTTATATATCATTAGTTGACTTACTGTTCCGAGGTGTGTAGCTGAGCCAAAGAGAGTGATCCAGACTTTAGTTTCAGACGTTCAGCAAGCCCAGCTCTGTATTAACCCTTCGGTGTTCATTTGTACATCCAATTATTGAGCAATTGTTATGCTTCGCTCGCTCAAAAGCCATGATATCTCTCGTGGACAAACTAAAATCGCGCGTGCGCGTTCCTACTTCCTAGCTCATTTTCTCATGGGCGGAAAATATTCTCTGGGCGGGCAAAGCAGAGAAAGGGGAGGTAACATTCCTCCTTATGACGTCACAAGGAGGAGATTCAAGATCAGCGCGATTGAGCGTCCATTTTCTCAAAGGCAGAGAAAGATAGCAAAAGCTCGATTTACACCGATTGAAATTTCTAGAAACTTGGGGACCATATACAGGCTAGGGGAACTCATATTAATGTTAAAAAACCTCAGAAAGTGAAAATTTCATGTCATGGGACCTTTAAGTGTGCCCAATCGTATCCTACTCATAAAAAGGTAATATGAACACACCAGTAACAAACATCTCAAAAAAAAGAAAAGAAGGGAAGCTAGACTGGTTCGAATTCATCGTTTAATAAATTTAGTTTTAACTTCTGGACATTTTTCTTCAGCCTAAAGACTTCTTGTTCAGTGAAAGCTCTACCCTCCTTCATTAAAGCCCTGGTAGAATCTATAAACAGCTCACGATCTGGGAAATAATCCTCTACATTTACACCTTTCATGCCTTTCGTGGTCTGAAGAAACTTTTTAATTTTGTCCAATACATAAGCACTGCGGCCAGTTCTCACAGAGTCCGATGATTCACAATCACTATCCATAGCAGACTCCTCAACATTACTCGACTCTGAGTCCACCTCGCTTGCATCAACAACAGCTGCTCCAGTGGCTTTTTTACCAGCCCTGTTTTCTTTGGTCTTAGTCTTCCTTTTTAAAGTCGGTGTTTTAAAAATACTCTGATCTTCTGTCATGCCAACATCCACAGCATACTCTAATATGGCCTGTTCACTGACCTCAGAAACACCACCTTCAAGCAAAATTTCGTTTGAGGCCACACTCTCCTCTTTGTTGCTTTCACAATCGTCACTTCCACTTTTGTCAACACAAGATACTGTATCACTTGTTTGTGCATGATCTGTATTTTGCGTTTCGCCTGTATTGTGATTCTGGTCTGCGCTCTTCTCAGGGCACACGCGTATCAAGTGACCCTTTTGTCCACAACCAAAACACTTCATCGAATCTGAGGTAGCAAAAATAACAATGAAAATCCTCAATCTTAAACTTCATGGCTAAATTAAGCTCTTCATTCTGGTTATTTAAGATCATGTGCACCTGCCTCCGAAATGATACAACATGCTTCAACTGTGGCGATTTACAACCGAGCGGGATTTTTTTCTACTAAAACTTCCTAAACTCTAAACTTTCCTCTATTTACCCCGCATCAAAACCACAAGAGATAGATAAAAAGATAGAAAACTCACTCGCACCGTAGAGCTCACTCCAACACACACTCACGCTCCGTCCACAAACTCCCAGCATGCATCGAGAGAGAGAGAGAGAGAGAGAGAGAGAGAGAGAGAGAGAGAAATATCACATCGTAGAACCATCATTTATAAAACTGTGCGTAGGATTCTTACTAAAAGTGTACATGCGCCTGGAAGCCAAAAATGGCATACGCCAAAAAATTCAGATTTATAAACCCATGCGTTTGCCAGAACCTGCGCAAAAATCCCTTTATAAATCCCAGTAAGCGGAAGATAGTGCGCATTCGCGTCTCCACACGAAATAACCATATATGAGCTCACAACGCCTCGTTTTACTATGCATATCATCATTTGCATATCATTTGCATAAGCATATTCATCCACGTAATGCCATGTTTAACGTTACAAGACATTATGAAAACATAAGGCCCAAGGTAGGGAGCGACGGCAGCTAGTCCCGGAGGAGGTGTGGGCAGGTGCAGAAGAGGAGAGGACCTGCAAGATGGTGGGCATGCGGCAGCAGAGGTGGAAGGGTGCGCTGGAGAAGATCTCTTGGACCCAGATCTGGCAGGCAGATCCACAGCGGATCAAGTTCTTGGTCTAAGCAGTCTATGATGTCCTTCCTACAGAATGAGCCAATGCACATTGGCATGCGAGATCTGCATCTCGTGCCCCGCCCAGCAGCGCGGGTATAAACACAGAAACGGATGCACGCACCTTTTGTCTTTCACTTCGGAGCCGAGTGGTTTCACTGATCTTCACGAGTGCTGCAAGAGACTCTGCAATTGAAGAACAAATCTCTGTATCGAGTGTTGGAGTGATAGCGCGATTAGCGGTAGCTGTGAACACTATAGCTCACAAACTACTGTTTTCACAGCATCATTACTTCGTGTGTCGGTTTCGGTGGGCGTTCGTTTGAGAGTGTACAGCAGGCTGCACTACATCCCTGCTGTTACACCACGGCTATCCCTGGGTGCCTCAGCACTAAAAAGAGTTTTTTATTTTCTACTAAAAGAGCATCACAGGCGTGACACTGCGTCCTTTTCAGGATGTCATTCTGCCTGTGCGTTTCTGTGTGCTGTCGTTCCCTGGCGCCAGCAGACGGCCACAATAGTGCCTCTCGTGTTTGGGCATTCAGCACGCTGAGGCTGCTTTTGTGAATAGCTCAGCTGGAGATGAGGACTCGGCTGCGTTGCCCCCTTCGGGGAGTGTAGCGGTGCCCAAGTCAGATCCAGAATGGCCGGCTATGCTTTCCCGGGCCACCGAGAAGGTTGGGCTTGTGTGGAACCCTCCACCTCGTTCCAGCCCTATGCCATTCTTCCCGGAGGTGCTCACTAGGACGTGGACGGCCCCATATAGGGCCAGAAGCCGTCCTAGTGGCTCCTCCCTCCTCACCACCACTCTCGATGGCGGAGCAGCTAAGGGGTATGTGGATATCCTGCCAGTGGAGCATGCCGTTGCGATGCAACTGTGTACGGTGTCCGCTTCCTCTTGGCAGGGTAATCCACGCCTCCCATCCAGAGCCTGCAAGTTTACGTCCGGTCTAACGGCGAAGGCTTACAGAGCCAGTGGACAGGCTGCTTCCGCCCCCCATGCCATTGTGCTCCTGCAGGTCCACCAGGCCCAGGCGCTCATGGAAATGCACGAGGGTGGTTCTGATCCAGAGCTCCTCCGGGAGCTCCGTGCGGCAACCGACCTCGCCCTCCAGGTGACAAAGGAAACTGCACGTTCCGTTGGTCAGGCGATGTCCACCTTGGTGGTCCAGGAGTGCCACCTCTGGCTCAACCTAGCAGACATGAAGGAGACCGATAAATATCAATTCATGGACTCCCCCCTCTCCCAGGTTGAGTTATTCAGCAACAGTCGAGAACTTTGCCCAACAGTTCTCGGCTGCCCAGAAGCAGACGGAGGCCATCCGCCACATCCTGCCCCGGAGGACTGCTGCTGCTCCCACATGTCCGCCGGCCGCAGACCCTCTGTCTGCTCCTTCCCCCGGAAGAGGGCCGGGTGGATAATCTTTTGTTTCCTTTTCTTTTTGTTTCACCACTGGCCAGTGGTACCCACAATTTCAATAAAAGAGCAGTTTCTGAAACCTTTGGGTCCCAAGACGGTGCGCATGGCGGTGTACGACGCTATGCCTTATCACCCTCAGGCCCCTCTTCTATCGCCAGCGAGCAGCAGTGGCTGTGTTCCGGACGCATCCAAGAGGCCTCCACACACTCACTCTGCCCCTCGACGGAAGCAGGGACGTGTTGCACTACACTCTGAGACCCCACTTCGGGCCACTATGCTGTCCGAGTCGAGTCACTGAATTCCGCCGCGCTGCCCCACCGCGGGTACGTCTATTGGTCCCGCTTGCACGGCGTCTGGGAGCCTGGCTAGCGCTTCCCAGCCCGTGTCACTGACTCATCCGTACCATCAGACTCGGCTATGCGATTCAGTTCGCCCGGCACCCCCCAGCCTTTAGGGGCATTCAGTTCACCCATGTTCTGGTGGACAATGCCCCTGTGCTCAGGGCAGAGATCGCAGTCCTACTGGTGAAATCTGAATAAAGGTAACAGGCTGTATTGACATTGCAGTCTTTAGCAGTAGCAATTCTACATATCCCTTTTCATTATTTTGATGGTTCTCCAATTTTTTAGAGTGCCGTACCCCCTGAGGCATTTAACATGCTTATACGTACCCCCTCTCTCCATTTAGACTGCAGTCACACCTTTTCCATTAAGGGACAATATTTGCCCCCTTTAATCGATTTGTCCACTTCATTTTTTACCTTACCTTACCTTTTTACCTACCTAAATATCTTTATAAAATATATAATGCTTTAAATAAAACAATGTTCAATAAATATGCAATGATGGTAAAAACGAAGTGATACTTTTAAATATGAAATTAAAATCACCAGTAGGTGGCGGTAAGTCACTGTCTTTATGAGTGAGTCATCGAGTCATTCATTCATTCAGTAACGAAGCAAGTGGCTGTATGTATGAATGCGTCATTGAATCACTGACTCTCACGATTTGTTCAAAGCCACAGATTTGTTCACGAATCAGCGCTGTGTGCTGCAGTTCTGCTGTGGCTTTCATTGCAAAATAGAGCAATGAGCCTACTGACAATACTGTTTTAAATGTAGTACATCACTTAATGTTACCCTTTTGTTTGTTGAACTGAAAGACACTTTAATTTAAGTAGAAAATCTCAAATGAAGCTCGCTGAACTCTAGCTTACTTGCCTGTGTTTTCAGATAATCTGCGCTTCTTCAGCAGTGTAGAGAACGTGGAGCGCATGATTGCCAGATACTATTGAAAAGACTGGGTAGAACACGTGTTCTTTTAAAAGAAAAGCTCTAACTGGGGGTTTAATTATTGAAATCTGGTAAAAAGCTCGTATAAAGAGTCACTTCGTAATGTGTTGTCTCCTTTTGGTCAAGTTTTTATTTTTGTAAACACATTTCAGTCTCGTCTTTTTTCGTCAACGATATTGCATGTTTTGATACAGTCACAGTTATCGTTTAATAACATGGGTGTCGTCTCTTATCGTCTTAAACTCGTCCCGTTCTTCGTGATCCTATGTTTCAAACTTTAGTTAGTGTGTAATGTTGTTGTTAGAGTATAAATAATATCTGTAAAATTATAAAGCTCAAAGTTCAATGCCAAGCAAGATATTTTATTTAACAGAAGTCGCCTACATCGAACGCCCGTTTGGACTACATCCCTCTACTTCCTTCTTTAATGACGTCATTAAAACCATTTTTTTTGACTAACCTCCGCCCACAGGAATGCTCCCTCAACTCTACCGAAATTCGTTTATGTACTTGCGCACTTCTAATAACTTACTGTGTTTACTCTGCTCTTACGGTGATTTTCTGAAGTAAAACTGACGCTTCATCTTTTGTGTGATGTACAATAAACTTTATTAAACTCATCAGTATATGTTTGATCCGTATATAATAACCGTAATTAAACTACTAAACCATACCTGTTTCATCTCTATACAGCAATCTGACTCTGTAGGCATTATTGTCCGACTCGAACTGAACACCGTTACTGAGAGTTTCTGATATTATCATCATTCTGTGAGATGAATTTTTCCTGACAGACTGAGCGCGAGCTCATGAAGCTCCGCCCCCTGGGTCGTCCAGCAGCAGCTCATTTGCATTTAAAGGGCACACACTAAAACAGCACGTTTTTCTGAGCCCCAAAAATGACAATTTAAACATGCTGTAAAAAATTATCTGTTGGGTATTTTGAGCTAAAACTTCACATACACACTCTGGGGACATCAGAGACTTATTTTACATCTTGTGAAAAGGGGCATAATACGGGACCTTTAAACTCGTCATCGCCTCGATTAGAGCAGTGCTTTCCTTCCTGCAAGAAGGGCTGGAGCGATGCATTTCCGGTCGACGAATCGTAACTGGAATTCGGCCCGGCTAACTCTCACTTGATCCTGAGACCCCGGCCCGGATACGTGCCCAAGGTTCCTACCACTCTCTTTCGGGACCAGGTGGTGAACCTGCAAGCGCTCGGACAGCGCTTCTTCCTGGGCGCTGGCACGCGGCGCCTCGCTGATCTGTAGAGCTGCGTGCTGGGCGACACCTAACACGTTCGCTAGATTTTATAGCCTATGTGTTGAGCCGGTTTCTTCCCGTGTGATTGCTTCAACCAGACAGTAACACCGAAGTTCCCGCTCTAGTGTCGGCTTGCTGTGCCACTCCCCTCCACATGGAGCGGATATGTGCGCTTTTTGCTCCAGTCGAGTTCCCCACTTAGGCGAGCCCTGTCGAGTTTCTCCGCACCCCTCGGCGGTCGGACGTGGCGGAGCGTCTGACGCCAGTCCTAGTACTTGTATGCTTGTGTAACATGTGCTAGGCTGGATCCCATATGTTGTGATCCTAGCGATTTAAAGTGGTTTTCCTTCATCTGCCGTCAGTCCCTCAGCTCACCCTTCAGGGCCTGTTTTGTGCGACGCAGCGGTTATGATTGAGACCCTAGTTCTTAAAAGAACCATTATTTTCTTTCTTAGTGTGAAGAACATTTAAAGTCCCCCTGTAGTCAATAATTGAATCCCTTAAAACTCATCTTTGATCACCAAAATGACATTTACACGTTTTTGTTTTTCTTGAAAAAATGTCTTCATGCCTTAAAATATCTTGAATGTAACTCGACACCCTTGCCTCATTTGGTATCCGCGGTTCTATGAATATGCAAATGAGCCCCGCCTCCACTCACTCACTCAGCTCAGAGATCCACTGGTTGACGATCACACGTTGACCTGATTGGTTACAAGGTAGTTTGTGACGTCAGAAACACCAGCGATTTCAAAGCGTGTGTTTGAGACTGTCTTTGGTTCACTGCAGTTTTAAGGAGAAAATACTCGACTTATGAATTTACACATGGTTTGTCTTAAAGCATATTAAAAACACCACATAGACACATAAACGACATTAAAAGCTGGATTTTCACCACAGGGGGACTTTAAATGTTCTTCATGGAACCATAGATGCCAATCAAGAATCTTTATTTTTAAGAGTAACTGTGATGCTTGATTTAACCTAACATTGATCACCAGCTTATTTTAGGTCTGTTTCATTCGTTTAGATCTGAAGAGCACAACAAAACAACAGGACTGCACTGTTTTGCATAAAACATTTTCAAAGTTTGTTTTGTTTGCATGCAAAACTGAGGTGTGTGATGTCAGATTATGGTGGAAGTCAATGTCAGATGTGAGAGCTGTTTAATCTAGATAGACTTAATATAGTTAACCACAGTAACAAGGCAGGTATTATTTGTACACTTCTCACAAGGGGAAGTTCCTCTTTCTAGGTCAGCCTAAGGTGATTTGCTAGACTTACCATCCGTCAAGTTCCCAAAAAACCCCTCTAAACCCGTCAAAACTGACCAGTCTGACCAAACATATAGGCATTTTCACTCTTTCAAATGAAACATTAGATGCTCTCTGTTACTGTAAATAAATCAAGACATTTTCAGGGCGGTGTGTTTCTGTCGAATGCAATAATAATCCACGAAAACATGCCAGCATAACTAGCTTAGGTTGCTTTTTCAAAAGCTCTTTCACATGAAACATTTGTTGTGTTGAGCCATTTCAATTACTTTTGTTTGATTTGTTCATTACAAACAGCTGAAAGTCTGTAAATGTGCCATTGAATCTGATTTGCAATGGGGGTTGAATAATTTCAATTACTGTATTTGCAAGCTGCTTGAGTTAGTCTTATTGACACCACAAAATATTACAGCTGCATTTTATCACGATTAATTATGGAAGCTTGTTTCCACCATGGCATAAAACAATTTAAAAGATAATTGTGACTTTTTTTCCTCACAATTCTGATCTTTTATCCCTCAGAATTGCGAGATATAAACTTGTAATTTTAACTTGTTTTTAGCAAATTTGAGTTTATCCCTCGACAGCACAGGGCAACGGAAAGTTTTCTTAAGCCTATGTTCAGTACATGTTTTTTAAATGATTGCAGCCAATTAGAATGGTTGAAAAAGTATCAAAGAACAGTCCAATAAGGTTTGAGAGTCACTATCATTCACCATTTGAATGTGTGATGTCCTGTTCCGACTCATGGTCACAGGAGCACATTGTGTGATAGGAAGACAAGATTATTTGCTTTAGTAATCTTATTTAAAATGACATGAACTTTACATAAAAAAATGTGTGTGTGTGTGTGTGTGTGTGTGTGTAGGTGTAAAGAAGGTTGTATGGTTTTATGAAGTTTTTTTTGCTTTGCATGTTCAGAAACTGGGTGCACAGGAACACCCGAAGTGATGTGCAAAAAATGTAACGTACACCTCTATTTCACAGCAGAGAGGAACTGCTTTATTTCTGCACAAGGAGTGAAATCTCATTACATGATATGACACGACACACTACATGATACAAACCTATGCCTGTATATTATCAAATATATAAATGTGTTTCAAGTGTTTTTCCCATTTTACCTAATGATTTCTCGACATTTTTTAAAAAGATTTGTGATTTTTTTATTGCTCTCTGAGCATTGTGTGATGCTAATTTCGGGGGCTCGGGTCGGGGGAATTATCCATAAATCAATAAAATGTTCCAAAATGAGCCAAGAAATTGTGTGGAATAATTTTTATCATGTCCCATCCAAAAAGTAGAGGGTTAAATGATTATTTTATGACTTTCCTCAGAATTGTGAGATATAAAGTCTTTATATCTCACAATTACGAGTTTAAAGAAGTCATTCTGACTTGCAATTCTGACTTTATAACTTGGAATAACTATATTATGCAATTCTGACTTAATAACAACTTCCGAGTTTATATCTCACAATTCTGACATTATAATACACTATTGAGAGTTTATATCTCGCAATTCTGACATTATAATACACTATTGAGAGTTTATATCTCACAATTCTGACATTATAATACACTATTGAGAGTTTATATCTCACAATTCTGACATTATAATACACTATTGTGAGTTTATATCTCACAATTCTGACATTATAATACACTATTGAGAGTTTATATCTCACAATTCTGACTTTATAACAATTTCAGAGTTTATATCTCACAATTTTGACTTTATATCACACTATTGAGAGTTTGTATCTCGCAAATTGTGACTTTATATCACACTATTGTGAGTTTATATCTCGCAATTCTGACTTTATAACAATTTCTGAGTTTATATCACGCAATTATGACTTTATAACTCAGAATTGCGACTTTATATCTCGCAATTTTTAGAAAAAAGTCAGAATTGCAAATTTATATCACACAAGAAAAAAGTCAGAACTGTGAGATGAAAAGTCGCAATTACTTTTTTTATTCGGTGGCGAAAACATAATTAATATGTTCTTCTTTGAGAACAAAGTTGGCAGTAGTCTACCTGATGATGATGATGCTTGGTCTGTCAGTTGAGAGAGACTCACCTTGACTGAAGAAAACTCCAGCCAGCCAAAGTGAGAAGATGAAAATGGGGAAATACTCTGAACAGTTCGCTCTGGAAAAGCAAGATGATGACAGACATATGAGACAAAGCCTCTCAGCATTCATATCATATGTGTGTAAGTGCGGTTCCTCTGACTCACTGGGCTCGGAAGACCCGCTCAAACTCGGGCGGGCCGGTGGTGGCGGGCGGAGAGACCGAGTGCTTGCGGCGCGCGTAGATCACCTTCAGGGAGAAGTACGCTGAGGGAATAAACACATTATTACCTACAGTCTATGGTTATTACACGGCTCTGTGGAATACTTGATTCTGATTGGTCAATAGCGCTATCCAGTGGTATGTTATGGTGCATTCAAGTCCTCCTGGGAAGTTCGTATTTACGAGGTGGGAAGTCGTGTTTACGACGGTATGTGCGTTCAAGTCACTTTCGTTGGCGTAAGATGGTGGTGTACTTTCTCTTAATCAATTACACAAAAATACAGTAAGGTTCTTAAACTCTTATTCTAGAAAATGAAGAACAAAGAAATGTGCATCAGGTGTGCTTCGCTTTTTTCATGTTTTGAATTAATTTAGGAAACCACTGCAAACTTAATTGTTATATTACATTGTTATATTATAATGTCATCATTTCTGTTCAGGCAATTAGCTTACTGCTCTGTAAATAGAAAAGCCTGACAATATCACTGATAAATGAGTATGGTGTTCCGCCATGTTTCTCACTGACACGCCCATAACTTCTAAAGATCGGAGCTTAAAGAAAATCCTGAGCTTCCCACTCGTATTTATGACATTGTGGTGGTGTGTTCAAGTGGAATACTGGAATATTGGAATACTTGATTCTTATTGGTTCTTTAACAATTATAAAAGCTCCATCCAGCGGTGTGATATTCCAACAGCCGCTAAACACAGAAACACAGGCTCATCCCGGGTACTTAAGTAAGCAGCGCTATACGCTCGCTAGAAACGGGATTTCTTTGTAAAAGGTTTCCACTCGATGAGCTAATAAAGTATTAAAACTCAGTCGAATCAAATATTTTGTGTAGAGTTATTTAATTATGCCATCCAGTATCGTGGACTCTTGTTTCATACAAACGACCAGCGGCCATTTTGTAATATTGTTTTGTACACTGTTGGATTATAAGATACAAACAGGTACGATTTTAAAACAGTTTAATCTGAAATCAATATCTCTTATCTCCATAATTATTAATGTGTATAAATTAATAAGTGTTGTTGTGACTGTATACCGTATGTCCGTCTAGTTTGATCTTGCCGCTGAAACTGCTCTCTCCGCGGAAGCTTTGCGTTTAACGTTTAAAAACACCTGATAATATATTTCAACTCCGATCAATATTTCGTGTTTAATGATTTACTTGTGTGGCAAGTAGCCGTGTAATAAGCGGGATAATAATAATAATAATAATAATAATAATAATAGTATAATTAATAATAAATTACCCCCATACACCGGCTTCAACGCAGATTTCAACACAGATTTAACCTAAGGCAAACACATTTCTAACACACATTGCGAAATATCCCGTTCTTAATCCGGATGTTTGGTCTTTAATTTTAACATAGGCATGTTGTCGTCATACATTCACCTGACAAGCAAAAATTATATTAACACTTTTTTAGTGAATGTATCTGACAAAATAATCTTTCCTGAGGGAAATTAACTTTCCTGTTCTGACAAATCTTAAAGGGATAATTCATAATTCTGTCATCGGAACATAATAGAAGATATTTTGGAAACACTTTACAATAAGGTTTATTAGTACATTAGTTATCTTGAACTAATAATGAACCGCACTTATACAGCATTATTCTCTGTTAATGTTAATTTCAACATTTACTAATAATTTTTTAAAATCTTGCTAACATAGTTAATGCACTGTGAACTAACATGAAAAATGAACAGCTGTATTATTAATTAACTAACGTAAACAAAGATGAACTAATACAGTAACAAATGTATTGCTAATTATTATTTAATGTTAGTTAATACATTAACAGTTAATTAATGATTAACTAATGAACCTCATTGTAAAGCGTACCTGATATTTTGATAAACATGTCTCAGTATTTTTTGTCAACGGTCACTAAAACGATCTTCAAAATACTATCTTTTGTGTCATAAACGACATTAGGGCGAGTAAACTATCAATTTAAGTACACAATAACACGTGATACAATACGTTTGTCCAGCAACTTCCAAGTCTCATTTTGAAACGTGTAACCTTTATTGTTTTATTATATTCGGTAGTATTCCACTTGTTACTCGTTTCAAGGCTAATCTTCTCATATAAATATCCTACGAGCCAACATGATTATTGGAGTTATTGGAGTTACACGTACTAAAGTCCAATCATCTCACGCAGCAACATAATCATTTGTTCATTATTAGACGTGTCCTACTTGAAGCAGTTAAAGTTGCTCAAGCACTTTCATCACACTGTATTAAACTGTTTCTCTGAGCAGACTGACGAACATTGATTTGACCAGACCATAGTTACCTTGCTCCATCATTCCCAGCACCGTGACGGCTGCCAACAACACGACCTGATCCAGCATCATCCCTGTGGACGCTCTCTGCGTGCGTGCGTGTGTGTGTGTGTGTGTGTCCAAACCACACGGCTCTTCCTTGATCACTATATCACCATGACTAGATTGGGCGGGTCACAGATATTACACATCACATCACATCACTAATAGTATTCTGGCAGCAGGCACAACAGGTTTCAATCAAAATTACCAAAAAAACAACACTGTGTATGTGAAACAAGCATAGGTAAAACAGCAAAACGTATCATTTATCTTTGGAAATATTTTTTACACAATGCGTCACCAAAAAAAAAAAGTGATTCCTACAGTTAGAATAGATACCTGTGCTTTCCTTCCCAGACAGCAATATAGTTTCGGTCCAGATCCAGCCCACATCCGGTACATTCCACACGGCCCAGATGTGGGCCGGATCTGGACCGACACTGTGCTGCTGTCTGGGTTCAGTGCAAATCAGTCCTCCTATCCCATGGATGGTTTTTAAGCAGGACACACATTTATCAGATTCTTTCCTGAACCTCGAGTCAAAACTAGGTGAAGTGCTCTTCGGTCATTTCTGAACGAAAAAGTTTACACTTTTTTTACTTGATCAGACAACCTTGATTGGTACTAAACTTGGTTTTGGCACTTGCTGTGTGAACAGAAAATGTGTTACTGCTCCCAAACACACTCACTGAAAGCTCATTCACTGAGATATCAACCTTACATTTGGAGCACGACTTGTTTAGATTTATGGCTTTGATTTTCTTGCAGTTTTTGAGTAAAATGTGATTTTGAAAATCTATATTTCATATAAAAAATTAATAGTTTTTTGTGCATTTTTAATAACAATAAATGTAAATTCTCTAAGTTTTAAATTTTTTTTTTTTTTACACTTTTCACTTCATCAATAATCTGCCGAGTGTCGTCTTTAAAAAGAGATCAAACTGAAGTCTGTGCTCTGAACCATTCAAGATTTACCAGTTTAAGTTGGAAATAAAAATCAGGTCTATGCTCAAAGTGAATAAATGGATTTTAAATACAGTGAAAATATAATTTACTACCATAAAATCCCCTAAAAAATACAAAATATTAAATAAAAACAAATCGAACTAAAATATAGCTCATTCATTTCATTGAAATATATATATATAAAAAAAAAATCGATCATTTTTGACCGACACGCGAGGAGCACCAGAGGGTTAAAATGCACAAATGATTCAAGACACGCATAAAACACACCAAACAAGCTCATTTCTAGAGAACTATATTTACATAATACTCTTGTTTTACAGAGAACCATAATAAAAAGTATAAAATACTTACAAAAATTTGCAACAATGTACATATAAAAATAAGATCTATCTTCTCCTGAACAATAGAAACTGCATACATACAAAAAATATATATATATAAATATACATGAAATCCTGTCACAGAATCCGGGATGAAGTGAGAGTTCAGGCAACGCAGTCGGGAGAAAGCAAACAGGAACATCACCCCTCTTCCCAACACAGAAGTCTACAACTACAGGTCTTTCAAACTCATCTTCAGGAAAAAATAATAATATTAAAAGTGTAGTGTAACATAAGAAAGTGTAATGATAAGATAGATCTCCACTTTCACTGGAGAACTGCAGTTTATCAGTTCACATGTTCTTCACTATTAGTCTCATCTACACTCCTTCAAGCCATCACGACTCGATCAAACATCTACTTTCTAAATTTAGTCGATCCATGAGAAGCATAAACCGTGTACTCAACGCAACTAAAGAAGAGTTCTGACATTGTGGATTCCCTAATGTCTCCGAACTCCTCGTCCGCCTCCTGTTCTCCAGTGGAACTATGATCTCACACACACACAGTGTTCCTGCTCTGAAGGGCCACACGTCTTTATGAATGGATGCCAATGGAGGCTTCAGCACTCAAAGGACACGATCTCAAAAGTTTGCATTCTCAGGCCCTCAAAAACTGTTGTGGTGTAAATAACCAGCCGAAAATGCACAAATACGTTTCCATTTTAATTGTGCAAACGGCCTCTAATTGATAAGCTACTCCTCACAAAAGCAGTTACAACTAATGCATCAGCATTAAACGCTCATTTTGGGTTGACCCATTTGTACAGGTGGCCCTCCAGGAGCAGGACCGGACCGTCCGCTCACAGCCTCACGACTCTCAGACCGACTCTGAGTGCGAGCACATGACATTATCAGGTGAACTATTGCTTTAGACTCTCACTGTAAATCACATATTGTGCATCTTCAAGAGTGCAAATGTAAGGCCTGTGGGAGCATGGGAAGACACGCCTACAGTCAACACAACCGCACCGACGGCTGGACGCAAGCGGACACTCATGATGGGAAGATAGTTCAGTGGTTTTACTGAGCCACAGGTTCAGTAGTAGAGCGCTCTCCTCTCTCCAGTCAGTGACGGCGTCATTCATTTACAAACTCAATCCAGAACACAACACAGCAGATATGATCCGTTTCTCGCCTTCTCCTCACTGGTGACTGGCCAACAGCTCGTCGATATCGTCCATCCACTCTTGGGTCGACTGGTTCTTCAGCAGCGAGTCCACCAGATCGGTCTCCGCAGGGAACCCGGATAAGCCGGCTCCTGATTGGCTGCTGTAGCTGAACTGGAGCTGCTGATTGGCTGATCTGTTGAGCTGGTAGGCCTGATTGCACTGCAGTGCTGTGGTGCGGTTGGGTCCGGCCTGCGTCTGGCTGAAGGGCCCCAGGTCCGGCAGAACCTGCTGCGGTTGGGTCGGCACCTGGCCCTGCTGGGGCGTCTGCTGCTGGGGCAGATTTGTCCGCTGTTGGTTCATACTGGGCATCATTTGTGCAGGGTTCATGCGACCCGCCCCACCACTTCCCATGCCACCCTGAGGGAACGGGGCGTTGTTGGGAAGCTTGGATAGCCTGGCCTGCATGTGGAAGCCGGGCTGGAGAACTGGGTGCTGCTGGGAAGCCTGTGTTTGCCAGGACTGGGCTTGAGTGGGCAAGGCACCCTGGAGACCGGTGGGCATAGCATTAGCCATGGCGTTGGGAATGCTATTGGGAAGACGTGCTAGTTGCTGCTGCTTCATCATGGCAGCATTGGGCTGGCTCTTAAGGTGCGCTTGCTGTTGCTGCGCCGCTAGCACGCTCTGCCGGTACGCGTTGGACATGTTGGACACCTGCGCCCTCTGCTGGCTGGGGTGGCTGGGGTGCATGGGCATGTTCCCGTAGAGCACTTGCTGCACGTCGAGACCGCCCGCGCAGGACTGAAGACTCATGTCTGCCTGACTGGCGGCCGGAGACGGGCCGGTGCTCGGGACTGCGTTCCCCATTCCCATCATGCTTTGCGTCTGAGAGAACATCCTCTGCGTCCCGGGGGCGGCGCCGCTCAGAGAGTTGACATTTCCTATCGGTTGAGATGCACCTGGAAACAGAGTAGAGCGCAATCATGATCAGAAGAGGAAGCCAGATTTAATCGGTTTCATTTATCAAAGAGATTACAGTTGCAACTGAAGCAGCCATGGATGCTTTCTTCCGGATTGTAAATCAAGTGTGACAGAAACTCTGTGGGGCAGGACTGGATGTTGAGATTAGAGGCTAAACGATTGATCGGTTTGGCGGATTAATTGGCACTGATAACCGGTTGCTGGAAGAATCGGTTATCGGCACAAATCCATACTGATCATTGTTTTGGGTTGCGTGCGATGCTGGAGCGGCTGAGAAGGGCTCGCTGTCATTATACTGTACGAGAGCGAAATAAAAACTCTCACTAATGCCTTGTGGAGTTTGTTTTGACACTCCAGATGTGGATTTAAAACACATCATGAACCGGTACAGTACACTACCGTACGCGTTTTAAACCCACATCTGGAGTGTCACAAACTCCACTAGGCGTTAGCAGGGTTTCTGCAGGTTTCTTCAAATTAAATGTAATGCTTTTTAATGCCTTTTTAATGGCATTTTTTACATTTTTAATGCCATACACGACCCAAGTGCTGTCAAACGATTTAAAAAAAATTAACTCGATTAATCACACATTTTTTCTGTGATTAGTCGCAATTAAAAACACTTACATTTGTATAGGTTTATATTAGTTTGATACTAATACAGCTCTTGATGTCTGGATACAAATTTTTTTAAAACATTAATTATAGCCATCCAACATTACAGTGTAAAAGCTATACATTTATTAACATTAGGCTTAAAAAAATAACTTAATTTAAGTGAACTTAATCATACAATCATGCAAAAAACAAACCTATAATAAATGTCATTTACCTGTCTGACAGGTCGGACGTATACAGTAATTGAATAAAGTTATCAAACAGTCTGCACGGCATATTTTATAAATTAAATATCTAGACTAATCCTTATTAAAGCTACAGAAGTTCTTTAGTCAATTGCAGTGAGTAATTTTCTCTGTTCCCTTTGTTCTGTGATTAACTTTCCTGACAGAAAGCTTTATTGGCTGCTGTCCCTTTAAGAGCAGCCGCTGCTGACCGACACATCTCACACACACCCTCTTCTCTCTCTTTACATTCATTCACATAGACAGGACATTCACAGGCAGCGCGTTTAAAATCATTTGCATGAATAAGAGCGGGATCATATAATGTAATGCTTTTTGGATGTTGCGTTTTGCGTTAGATATTTTATTATATTTTTACGGCGTTGATTCCCACTGTAGTTACCCAACTTAAATACTTTTTACAAACGCTGCAAAATCCTTCTTTATTTTGACCACCAACGGGATGCAACCATGTCCTAAACTGTTTGTCTTCCAGCAACTTCTGCTGGAATGTTCACTTTCACATTTGGTCTAGTTTTATTCCTGTTATTCCTGCTGTACAAAATGCCTGAGTCATCTCCGCATCACAGCAGTTCTGCTCCGGCCGGAAGCAATTACCAAACTGGTTTTGCATGTTTATCACACTAACGTACATAATTTGCGACAGCAAAAATTATGAAAGCTATGTTCAAATAAATTGATCATAAAATCCATTAAAATATGCCCCATGGAAACCCTGCGTTAGTGAGAGTTTTTAAATCGCGTACGGTAGTGTACTGTACCGAGCCACTGTGTTTAAATCCACATCTGAAGTGCCAAAACAAACCATGAAACGGTACAGTACACTACCGTCCGTGATTAGATATTATAAGTAGTTAATTTGTTGACTAGATGCTGTATTAGTGGATTAGAACAGCAGTGCATCTGAGAGGAGGCTAACATTAATACCTCACACGGGCAAAACAATGTGACAAAAAACATACACACACGTCCGACCTTAGTGTTTACTGTAACGATTGGTGCCATCTATCTGCATTCGTTTATATCCGGCTGGTCGCTTTTATGCAGTGGTTATGCAGCGAAGTGGCATATTTAAAGCTAGTGACGTGAGAAGGCAAACTGTCGTCAAGCAGCCGACAGAAACATACAAACCACATAAAGCTTTAGATTTCAGTTCTTTATCATCACTGTAACATGTTTTGATTAGATCATCAGGTGTTCGAAAATGGAAGCAAATAAAGAGTAGCCGCGCCACTTTCGCAAAAACTCCCATACATCGTAAAAACGTTTACACGCTTTCATGAGGCGGTTCAAAAAAAAATATATTTGGCAAAGCTGCAGTGGAAACAGTTTATGCACATTTACAGGTCACCTGACGTAGATGGCGCGTATGTTTGGACAGAAGACGAGACAGAGTTATTCATTAAAGGGATAGTTCACTTTGAAATTAAATTTTGGTATGTTTTAGCTTACCTGAAGGGCATCCAAGATGTAGGTGTCTTTTTTTCCGCAGTAGTTTCAATTTTGATATTTTTAGGTCAAACTGTTCTTGTCTGTTAGTCATATAATGCAGGTATATGGATACTGACTCAAAGAGCTTGCACAGAGTCCAAAATAAAACAGTTCCCCATCGTCCAAATGAAACAATTCCCCATCATAAGTACACATTGATGGCCTAAGACACGAAACGAGCGGTCTGTGTGAGAAAACGAACAGTATTTATATAGTTTTTAGCTCTTATAACACAGCCGCGTCCAAATGATCTGAGGGCTCGGCGGGTATAGATATATACACTAGATGTCGCCTTGGTTACTGCAGTTCATTGGAACGAAACCGTAGCCAAGCGACATCTAGTGTACATATCTATACCCGCCCGCGCCCTCAGATCACTTGGACCCGGCTGTGTTATAAGAGCTAAAAACTATATAAATACTGTTCGTTTTCTCACACAAACCGCTCGTTTCGTGTCTTAGGCCATCAATGTGTACTTATGATGGGGAATTGTTTCATTTGGACGATGGGGAACTGTTTTATTTTGGACTCTGTGCAAGCTCTTTGAGTCAGTATCCATATACCTGCATTATATGACTAACAGACAAGAACAGTTTGACCTAAAAATATCAAAATTGAAACTACTGCGGAAAAAAAGACACCTACATCTTGGATGCCCTTCAGGTAAGCTAAAACATACCAAAATTTAATTTCAAAGTGAACTATCCCTTTAAACTCATAAAAGACTAAAGTATTACGGGAATACTGGATTCTAAACAACAGAGAAATGCCAGAGTTTATCAAGAGCTCGAAGCAGAAATGAGGGAGAAACACCTCATATGTGCCACTCTCAGTAGAAGTGGACTTCCTTGTTATTAAAGCTTGGATGCACGCCTACGTCTACTTCCATTAACAATAGGCCTTTATCTCATTTCCTGGTTTTCGGGACGTTCGAAATCGCCAAGCAGTGAACTCGCACTTCCGGTGGCTACTTAGTCACAGCTTTAGATGAAAAGTAGGTCAGTAAACATAAATAAAGTCGCGATATAGAGCAGTGTCTGTCAATATTAAACCGCATATAGACCATTTAAATAGGAATCATGCATGTTCTGTATGTGTCTCTGTGAATGAATGGCACAGACGCGCTGTTTCATTTACATACACACACTGAAGCACGCATGGCGCTCGCGATGTTTTCAGCCTAACGTATATGAGGACATTAATGCACTTCATCAACACAGCCGCTCTGAGAGTCACTTCAGCAGCATTTTAGCTTCATTCGAGGAAAACTATCATCATATCATAAAACACAGACTCAAAGGTCTACACGGCAACCCGTCAAAATAAAAGTTTGGTTTAACCTTTGAAGAAAGTTTTGCTTAAATCATTACATTTTAAATAATTGGTTATAAGAAATTTAATTACACCATTAAAATGGAATCAAGAAAAAAAAAAAAAAAAAAAAAAGAATCTTTTGGGAGATGCGAGGGCGAAGTAGTCCAGTGATAATAACAGGCAGCCATGGTGAAGACGGAGAACACTGCTTCCGGCGTTATAATGTGTTGCGATAAAGGCCTATAATGGCTAGTGCGTGGCTGAGATATACGTAAACCTGCTAACATCCCTTGCCATGATTTCTGGAATGACTTATCCGGAGAAAGAAAAAAAAGACGACGTTTTAGTCGCATAGCATCGTTTAATAGAAATGCTGTCATTTCGCAATAGTTTTTTTAAAATCTACATTTAGAAAATATCGCAAAAGTTGCGCAAATCTGTAATGGAAATGCGGCTAGTCAGAGTATACATATAATATACATTTGGGTCTAAATTCAGTGCTATTGTCCATCTTTAAAGGCTGTTTGGATTTATAGGAAATAACACTTTACAAATGGAGTCCATCTGTAACATTACCTACGGTTAATAAAAGTATTGTTCGTTTGTTGATTTCATTATTTACTAAGACGATGTATAATTAATATACATATAAAAAAAAGAGCATTTATGTGTTATGTTTGTTTTCATTCAGTATCTGTTTTAAAAGCTGGTTGATTAACCCTCTGGGGACCAGAAACGCGCCCGCGCGTTTTGCTCGTTTTTTTTTTTTGCAATGAAAATAAACACTAAATGCTCTGTTAATTCTGATCTTTCATTTTCGTGTAATACTTCAATCGATCCTGTTCAGTTTCTATTTTTTTTCTGTATACTCATAATAAAAATAAAGTGTTTTGCTTTTTGACAAATAAAGAAAAATTAACATGATGCGATTTCTGCCTTCTCTCTGTCAGTAAACTCCCATTTGAAACGCGTTCGAAAATTATCTATAACTCCGCGAAAATTCAGTCAAACAGGCAAACAGACCCACGGGCATAAAGCTTGAGATCGCATCTGTTAAATGAAGTCATTTATATAAAAAACAAATATTATCAGCTTCTGTAACCTGTATAAAAAGAGAGCGACTCCAGTCAAGCTCATTACGAGCTAATTCACAGTAATGTGACCACTCCCCGGAGAGCGCGTGCTATTCAAACGCAAATTCTGAGAACCATTTCACACCTGTGAAACGCCCACATCAGCTGTAAACAAAGCGCGTCGCGACTCCTCGCGAGTGAGGCATAATATAGCCTACCTTATGGAGAAAAGATGTTGCTGATATGAGGAGCAATATATCCTGATATGAGGAGCAGATCCCGCTGAGGAAAGAGGTAGGCTGTTTTCTTTTCTCACGTGTGGAATAACGTTATGGAATAACGTTAGTGTAGGCCTTTGTAAACCGCAAAAAGATGAAGCGCATTTCTACAATATGACTCGCCTTTCTGTGAGATGAATGAAGGGTACATATTTGTAAAGACTGTTTAGCCTAAATATGAATTGCGCGTCTGTGTGTGAAAGAATAAACTGCTTTGCTATAGCCTACTGAGATGAGTAAAAATCGACTGGAATATGTTCAGACATGGGCAGTATTTCAATTAAATGTATTTTAAATACGTATTTAATTACTTTAGTGTATTTTGTAATTTGTATTTTGCAGGTGTGTAAAAAATAAAATGTAGTTTGTAACAAAATATTTTGAGGGAGTGTATTTAGAGTATTTCAAATACTTAAATACTTAAGAAAAATCAGCATATGCTTATCACCATAGTAAATGATTTTGCCATATTTTCGGTCTGATGTTGGCAATGGCAATGTCCAGGTTAGAGGCACGAAAATCACGTGACACCCTGTAGACCAGGCTCCCTCCAAGAAGTGAATGAGTTTTGAACCCCTACGGGTGACGTCACGGACACTACGTCCATATTTTTTTACAGTCTATGTTTTGAACACAGGAAAAGAAGTGGCGCTGCTTCACCCAAAAATAAAACTTTTGTCACCCTTTTATTGTCCCAAACCTGTATGAGTTTCCTTCTTCTGCTGAACACAAAAAAAAGATATTTTGAAGAATGTCTGTAATCAAACAGTTGACAGTAGCCTAGCCATTGACTTCCATTTTATTTTTCAATGGCTTCCGTCAACTGTCTGGTTACCAACATTCTTCAAAATATCTTATTTTTATTTCAACAGAAGAAAGAAACTCATACAGGTTTGGGACAACATACGGATAAGTAAATGATGACAGAATTTTCCTTTTTGGGTGAACTTACTATCACTTTAAGGTAAAGTGTTTTGTGAAAAATATACAGTCTACACACACATATTGCACACTGAACAGCATTATAGAGAAAAAAAGTGTGCCTTATGAGATCAATGCACTGTGTTGTCATTCATAAAAGGACATCATACCTATTATGAAACAGCGTGTCTGTTGTAACTCCACTGAAATCTCCATGCTAAGCAAGCGTTCACAATATAACATCCATCTGCAGGTTTTACATGTTTTTAAACGTATTACATATGAGAAATATTGATATTCCGTCGGATTTTGTATAAAATAATCACCAATCCTAGCCTGGGTGCCAGCCCGAACCCCGCCCACAACATTTTTTGGTCGGGAAGTTCGGTCAGGGCTGCGTTCAGCCCCGACAAAACGTTGCACAACGTTTTTTAAACAGAAACGGTGATGCGTTGAACACACTGTTCTTCACAAAGAACACAAAGAATGGCCTTCTCAGCTGCCATAGTTGCAACTCTTGCGTCATCAGAACAGGGTGTTCAACGCATCACCGTTTCTGTTTAAAAAACATTGTGCAACGTTTTGTCGGGGCTGAACGCAGCCCTGTTGACAACTATGCGTCGCTCAACATACGTCACTTACTGCGTTGCTCTGATTGGTTGTAGGTCTATCCAACTGAGTGCAGAGTTGTTGTTTTTTTCTTGGTTCGGTTAAGACACGCCTCATAATCAAAGCCCTATGGAGCAGTATCAGACTCACATTCTGCCTAGAATATGAGTATGACGAAGTCAGGCTACATCAATCCTATTGTTTTTCAATAATTGCGCACGCAGCGTGATTCTACTATGGAAAAGGCATACGCGATCAGGGCAGTTAGAGTCTTGTGTGTAAAACAAACCCACACATATTATAATTAATATGATTAATCATATATATTATGATTAAAATGGAATTTTGATTTTGTGACAAATTCTCGGTCTGTTTTTTTTTCCCTTTTTTATTTTGCTACTTCGCCATTTTGAATTTACACATTTCACATATTTGTGTTATTGCTACTATTTGTGTTTTTGACCTTTCAGTAATAAAAAAAAGACTTAAGATTATTGTGGGAGTATTTTTGTATTTTCAAAATACTAATTACTTGTATTTTATTTAAATACATTTTTCACAACAGTATTTTGTATTTTATTTTGTTACATTTCATGAGCCAGTATTTGTAGTTTGTAACAAAATAGTTTTTGATGTATTTGTGCCCACCTCTGAATATGTTGAAATAAAATGAAATAAAATGTATTTGTATAAGCAATGTATTAAACAGCAAATTAGCATGTATATGCCCTAATATTTCATAAAAACAACGTTACAGTCAGTCACTTGTTGACTAGATTTGGGTACAGTTTTTATGCTACTGTAGAATATACTGCCACATCAAATAAGCTTTTGTTTTATCAATTGTCTATATTCAAACTAATGAATACATATGATAAAATGTAGGCCTATAATCTTTTTTCTTTTTCTTTTTTACAAAGAAAGAGTACACTTGAAATATTGTTGAAATTGTAATTATTGTTGTAATTGTAACATTTTTAATAAAATAGCAAAACATATTTACAAGAGAGATGTAAGCGAAATCTTAAATGGTCAATATAAGTCTACTTCTAAATACATATTTTGTCCTTGTATTGTGGCTCAGTCAGTGTCACACCTGAAAGAATGGCTAATTAGGCTATGCAGAGTCATTATGCAGAGTGGGTGGGACATTGTAATCTAAGGTGTAAACTACTCCTCCCCCTCGCATATTGGCTTTCCAAGCAAAACCTGTTTTACACCATTTAAATCAATGTATTTTTTTTTGTGAACGATAAAGCAAGACTATTTTCACATAATTTTGAAGCTAGAACTCAAAGGGACAACATCCATTGGTCAAAAGTCTTGTGGACACATATTTAATATGTGTTTTGTGGTCTTAATTCAGCAACTTTCATTTTAATTTTTTCCAATAACCACGCATAAACATTATTCTCTTAAAAATACAAACATCTACATACACGTTGCTCGCATATTATGGTAGCCCTGTTTGTGCTATATAGAGTGAATTTACACCTTTGCCATTAACGTCTTTATAAATAACTGAAAAAAGCACAAATGTCAAGGCATGTCAGAACATCTCAAGGACCCCAAAAACAGCCTGGTCCCCAGAGGGTTAACCGGTTATCAGCCAGTGTGTGCCAACCTCGTTACCGTAACCGCTTAAGTCCACCATCGGTCGAGCTCTAGCTGAGATGTGGACTCGAGGTGAGCTTAAGCTGAAGTTTAAGAGGAATTAATGACTGGAGAAAACCTCCATTCGTCACCAGAGAGAAGCTGGACGCGTCACTGGAACATCCAGTTATGACACTCTGATTAAATATTAATTATGAGGTCAAAAATATAACTGGCGTTCACAATAAGATCCATGACATGGATTTGGAAAATAGAGGAAATTGGAAATTTTCATTTCATTCTGAACAATATTTCTTACTCCATAATTTCATAACCTTCTAGACTAAACCCAGAACACATCATTTCTGAGAGGCGAGTCCCTTACTGTGGGCTTCTCTGCTTTCCTATTCACCACTTTAATATGTTTTACAAGCCTGTCTCCAAACACAGACTCGCAGATGAAGAATCCTGTGTGTAACGGCCACCTCGCCACACACTAACCATACTGTGCTTCTGCCATTCAAATGAGTCTATCAATACACACACTTGCAAATCAGGTGGGCTTGTTTGTTGACTAGAAACAAAAGGCTGCTTGTGTTGACCTCAGAGACGGGGAAGCTCACGTCACACTGAACTTCTCTGGCGAGTGGAAAAACAGAGGAGTAGTTTCCTCCTAGCCTCAGACTGGGTCCCCTCCATCACTCAGAGATGCGTCCACATCCCATCTCTAGTAGCGCTGGGCGGTACACCAGTTCATACCGCATACCGGTGTTTGTTTGTTTGTTATGATATTAATTTTCAATAATCTGCAATACTGGTGTGTGTGGCTTAAACACCGCTGGGAACGCGCCACTGTTTAAGAGGGTCTTTTCACTGTTCACGGGTGATACACAAGGGTGTGTGTGTGTGTGTGTGTGTGTGTGTGTGTGTGTGTGTGTGTGTGTGTTACTGAGCCTGACGGTGAAGATGGAGAGGTTAAACTATAACAGAGCTGTCAAATTATATTACAGTGTTTCCCATACATCGGTTCACAATATCAACTCTGCCTTTTGGAAACTCTACTTGACATCGGTGAATAAACATGAGCACTGCAGGTTTCAGTCTAAACGCGGCGCGGGAGTTTTTATATGAATGTATCTGAAGGGAACTGACGGTCTTTAGAAAAGCTTGGATGTTATTGTCATTTAACCTTTCTTCATCTCTCCTGATAAAGCAGTGTTTATGCGCCTCTTTGTAAACCGCATCAGTGTGTGTGGCCTTGCAGACCTGTGTCAATACCAGTGGGATTTCTTCTACAATATTCACTCATGACAGTAAAATAGGGCGTTTAAGCCAATCTGCTGCAGTATGTCCTCTCTCAGTCAGTAGAGAATGTGTCTGACACCCAGTCATGCTTCAAGAAATAAATACCGTCATATACTGTGAAGCCGATATAATTTTGAAAAATACCGTGATATAAATTTTGGGTCATCACTAATTTCTAGAGTGTCCAACTGAACGGCACTTGATCTGTCGTGTAACAGGCGGTGTAACGGGGCGAGTGGGTGATCAGGAGGATGGTGTGTGTGTGTGTACCGGAGAGTGTGTGTTCGGGGAAGGCCGAGGGGTGTTGCTGGGCCAGGCAGGGCACAGTGCTGAACTGCTGCTGGAACGGGTTCTGCTGGTTCTGCTGGTCCTGGTACTGGGGCGGTGGACGGGTCAGATGCCTCTGGAGCTGCTGCTGCTTCTCCTGACACACACACACACACACTTCTGTTAGCACTCCAACAGTGTTAGATTATCAGTACTCTTGAGGCTGCTGCCCTCTAGAGGCAGATCTGTGAACCACACACTGTGGACGTAACTGTAGAATTATTACTGTTATTATTGATAAATGTACACTACCAGAGTTCTGGATCGGTGAGATTTTTAATGTGTTTAAAAGAAGTCTCTTCTGCTCACCAGGGCTACGTTTATTTTTAATAAAAAAAAAATACATGTATTTAAAAAAAAGTAATATTGTGAAATATTATTGTAATGTAAATCATCTGTTTTCTATGTGAATATCTAGTAAAGTGTAATGTATTCCTGTGATCAAAGCTGAATGTTCAGCATCATTACTCCAGTCTTCAGTGTCACATGATCCTCCAGAAATCACTCTAATATGAGGATTTGATGATCAAGAAACATTTATGATTATTATCAGTGTTGAAAAGCAGCGGTGTGTGTTAGCTCAGGTGTTGTGCGAGCGAGCGACGGTGTGTGTTAGCTCAGGTGTTGTGCAAGCGAGCGACGGTGTGTGTTAGCTCAGGCGTTGTGCGAGCGAGCGACGGTGTGTGTTAGCGCAGGTGTTGTGCGAACGAGCGGCGGTGTGTGTTAGCGCAGGTGTTGTGCTGCGAGAGGCGGTGTGTGTTAGCGCAGGTGTTGTGCTAGCGAGCGGCGGTGTGTGTTAGCTCTGGGGCCTCATTTATAAAACTGTGCGTAGGAACCTTACTAAAAGTGTACGTACGCACAAAAGCCAAAAATGGCCAAGAACCTGCGCAGAATTCACTTTATAAATCCCAGTCAGCGGAAGATTGTGCGTACATGCGTCTCCTCCCCGAAATAACCATATATGGAGCTTACAACGCCTAGTTTTACTATGCAGATCCTCATCTACATATCATTTGCATATGATTATTCATCCACGTGATAACTTAAACGTTATCACGTGGATGAATAATCATATGCAAATGATATAAACGGTACAAGAAACATTACATTAATACAAATCAAGTAGTTGTCTATCCTTGCCTTGTTTTTGAATAGCCTACATAAATCAAATAGTGTAAAATACATTTCAGAGAAAGTTTTTCTCAATCTTTTCCACTTGCCGAATTTTATTTTTAATATTCTATTTTAATTCCATTTTTAATGGAAACGGATAGACCTTGTGCATTATTTGCACGAAACTATTTTCTCAGACAATCTGGTATTATCATGATAAGCAATTATCTCTGTGGTTAAAACATTAAAGCACGCAACAGGAAAAGTGTTCAAAAACAATCGCATCCACAACAAATATTTCTATTGATTGAATATAAAACAAATTGTAACTATTCAGTATGAATTCATGTTTAAGTGTTTAACTCCATAATTTGAATGGCATATTTAATCTAAATGTTTATATCAGAAGTAAAACATAGTTTAAATCATTATTTTATTTATTTAAACTGTGTCAGTTTCACTAAACGGCCAATGCGCTCGCTGGCGCGGACATTTAAGAAGGAATGGATATTTGCTTCAAGTGACAGATTTGGTGAGTGAAATTATATTTGTATTATCTTTCTGTATTATGTTTAATTTTAATTCTAAATTCTAAAAGTGACCAAAAATACATTTAACTCCAGCTGGCTCACCATCGGTGTCGCCAAACTGCTCCGTCTCCAAAATGTGCGTACGCATGGGTCAGAGTTTGCGTGTAGGTGCGCATATTTTCACGTCAAGTTTTTCTTTATAAATCCCACCTTTTGCGCAGGAACTGGCGTACGCATGTTTTCAGCCCCGTTTTGTGCGTACGCAAGCTTTATAAATGAGGCCCCAGGTGTTGTGCTAACGAGCGGCGGTGTGTGTTAGCGCAGGTGTTGTGCGAACGAGCGGCGGTGTGTGTTAGCGCAGGTGTTGTGTTAGCGCAGGTGTTGTGCTGCGAGAGGCGGTGTGTGTTAGCGCAGGTGTTGTGCTAGCGAGCGGCGGTGTGTGTTAGCTCAGGTGTTGTGCTAGCGAGCGGCGGTGTGTGTTAGCGCAGGTGTTGTGCTAGCGAGCGGCGGTGTGTGTTAGCTCAGGTGTTGTGCTAACGAGCGGCGGTGTGTGTTAACGCATGTGTTGTGCTAGCGAGCGGCGGTGTGTGTTAGCTCAGGTGTTGTGCGAACGAGCGGCGGTGTGTGTTAGCGCAGGTGTTGTGTTAGCGCAGGTGTTGTGCTGCGAGAGGCGGTGTGTGTTAGCGCAGGTGTTGTGCGAGCGAGCGACGGTGTGTGTTAGCTCAGGTGTTGTGCTAGCGAGCGGCGGTGTGTGTTAGCTCAGGTGTTGTGCTAGCGAGCGGCGGTGTGTGTTAGCGCAGGTGTTGTGCTAGCGAGCGGCGGTGTGTGTTAGCTCAGGTGTTGTGCT
Source organism: Leucaspius delineatus (assembly GCA_023718395.1). Lineage (NCBI taxonomy): Eukaryota > Metazoa > Chordata > Actinopteri > Cypriniformes > Leuciscidae > Leucaspius > Leucaspius delineatus. The sequence goes on along the minus strand of CM043367.1, from coordinate 3,751,214 downwards.
AACGAGCGGCGGTGTGTGTTAACGCATGTGTTGTGCTAGCGAGCGGCGGTGTGTGTTAGCTCAGGTGTTGTGCGAACGAGCGGCGGTGTGTGTTAGCGCAGGTGTTGTGTTAGCGCAGGTGTTGTGCTGCGAGAGGCGGTGTGTGTTAGCGCAGGTGTTGTGCGAGCGAGCGACGGTGTGTGTTAGCTCAGGTGTTGTGCTAGCGAGCGGCGGTGTGTGTTAGCTCAGGTGTTGTGCTAGCGAGCGGCGGTGTGTGTTAGCGCAGGTGTTGTGCTAGCGAGCGGCGGTGTGTGTTAGCTCAGGTGTTGTGCTAACGAGCGGCGGTGTGTGTTAACGCATGTGTTGTGCTAGCGAGCGGCGGTGTGTGTTAGCTCAGGTGTTGTGCTAACGAGCGGCGGTGTGTTAACGCATGTGTTGTGCTAGCGAGCGGCGGTGTGTTAGCTCAGGTGTTGTGCTAACGAGCGGCGGTGTGTGTTAGCGCAGGTGTTGTGCTAACGAGCGGCGGTGTGTGTTAGCTCAGGTGTTGTGCTAGCGAGCGGCGGTGTGTGTTAGCTCAGGTGTTGTGCTAACAAGCGGCGGTGTGTGTTAGCTCAGGTGTTGTGCTAGCGAGCGGCGGTGTGTGTTAGCTCAGCTGTTGTGCTAGCGAGCGGCGGTGTGTTAGCTCAGGTGTTGTGCTAACGAGCGGCGGTGTGTGTTAGCTCAGGTGTTGTGCTAGCGAGCGGCGGTGTGTGTTAGCGCAGGTGTTGTGCTAGCGAGCGGCGGTGTGTGTTAGCGCAGGTGTTGTGCTAGCGAGCGGCGGTGTGTGTTAGCGCAGGTGTTGTGCTAGCGAGCGGCGGTGTGTGTTAGCGCAGGTGTTGTGCTAGCGAGCGGCGGTGTGTGTTAGCGCAGGTGTTGTGCCTGATCACCTGCGCCTCGGCCATGATCTGCCTCTGCAGGAGCTGCTTCTGCTGCTGGCTCATCATCTGCATCTGCTTCATGTAGGCCGCGTTACTGTGGCCCCCCGGCACACTGGTGATGCTGGTGCTGCTGGGCTGAGGGGTCATGCTGTTCCCCGGGCCCGGCACATGAGCGCTCGAGGGGTACGACCCCGAGTCCTGCAGACACACAGAGAGGTCACGTCAGCTGTAGGGTTCGAGAGCCGCTGCTGTATGGTGAATAAGTCCCGGCTGAAGGGCGTTGTTAGGCTTAGACTTATTCACCATACAGCACTAGCCTTGAGTAACTTACTGCTTTCATAAAATGGCTACCACACAGTACAAATCTTAAAGCTGAAAAATATGCATCTAAGCAACATTCATGAAGTAAAATCACTAAAAGTCCTTCCGCTGGAACAAATAGTCCCTGACCGTGAACAGCAACAGAAGTTACACACATTATTTCTCCATTAGATGGAGACAAAGACTGTCTTTATGAGTGAGTCAGTCAGTAGAGAAGACTTTTACATTGAAAGGACTCAAACTTGAGAACACAGAGAGAAGTGAAGCAACTGACAGAGGACTAGAGGAACGGGAAAACCCTTTGACTGTTAAAAAGGTATAAGATATCGCAGCGGACATTCAAACTTGGACTATAATTATATAGATGCTATATCTACTGTAAATGCAGGCACACTCGCTTACTCGACCTCTCATCATACTCTACTATTAGCTTCAGTGAACAATATCGATGAGACCAAACATGTGTTTGCGTTGCTAAGAGTGTTGCTAGGGGTGTTGTGTAGTGATACACAGAACCGTTGGGTGAAGCGGTCATAACCTTGTTTTATCGTGAATAACACACAGATATTGACCAATCAGAATCAAGGACTGGAACTAACTGTTTTATAATCAGCAATACAAACTACAGAAGCTTCAATTGCTGGAGAAACTGAGAATTTATTTATTTCTGTATCCAATTGTACACCACTTTCATGTGTATGGATCAGGGCTCCAGATGAACGGTGTTCAGAAGCGCTGGAGCCCCGGACTGAACACTTTTAAGAGCACAGGATGAACACACCTTACATCAACCGGCAACACAGTCATTCACATTTTCCTCCATTTTGACTGTATAACTGATAAATGCCTTGGTAATAAATAGACTTAACGTACAGAAATTGTAATGTGCGGTTTTATTTTAAGTCCACGGGGTCCAGATTAACATCTGAGGGCCGCAGCACCGGACACACTGAGTTCTGCAGAGAGGATTTGGTAGCACTGTGACAATAAAACACTGAGCTTACTAACTTTACCATCATTTATAATGTATTAATATTAATTCAAAAGCAAAACAAGTGAAAAATAGATATTAGGGAGTGAAAATAGCTAATAAGCGGTCCTCTGCAGCCACCTACTGGTTATAATCATTTAATCTTTTTTATTTTTAAATAAGCGAGTTTTCCTACATCTTGAAACTTTTAGTTTTATAAATGGGGACAAATCTTTGAAGGATGGACAGAAAATGTTTTGGTCATCACATTAAAAATAACTAACTATTAACTATTAATTAAATATGACATTATAGTTTTGAAGTGCTGGAAAAGATGTGTAGTACTTGAAGCGTTTGACTGTGTCTGCCACAATACCACAGTAAAGGCAGTGTTACCACACTAAATCCATGGTGAGTGTTGCTGATCTGTGGACTTAAAGACTAGTTCATTCATGGCACAGTGTTTCTCCTGGTTCCCACGTCAGCGATGTTTGATCTGATATCCATGGTTTATAACAGAAAACTCTGCAGCGAGGTCCAGTGAGAAACATTCAGAGCATTTGGGCACCCATCGACGCCACTGGACGGGTCCCATTTCTAGAGTAAACTAGGTTTTCATCTACCTTTCCCTCTCTCACATTTCGCTTCCTGTCTGTTCTCTACACTAACCCATCTCAAAGCCAAAAATCTCTCAAATATTTTCTCTCTCAAATATTACAAGCACACACAATTTTTTATTACACACATACAAACCACACTCTGACATCCACAGAACACACACATAATTATAACTGCTTAATTTATATAATTGGCTCTATACTATGCAGAAGCAGAAAACAGGACTAAAGCACATATAATATAACATAATATAATATAATATAACATAATAAAGCGAGTATTTTCTTTATAGGCAAAACTTGAGAAAATGGCTCCATCTGGTAAAAAAATAATAATAATAATTTTAAAGCCTTTCCAACAGAATGAAAGCCACTAGATTGCATCATTTTATAGTTAAACGGCCCTGGGATTAAAAATTATAAGTTTTAATGGGGACATTTTTGTCCTGAAGGTCCTGAGAGGAACTATTTTGTGTTACTAGTGCAAAATATATTTATTAAAGGAAATGGTGGTGAAATAGTAAAATTCCAATAAAAATAAACACCTGTGCCAAAATGTATGCAGCTGGCATTAACACAGGCAAAATGATCAAAAAGACAAAACTGAATAAGACAAGTGTCCATAAGGTCGCACAAGGGTTAATGTGGGTCAGTGGGAGACCACTCTTATCTAACTAAAGACAGAAGCCTTCTGCTTTTACAGGAAAAGCTTCTTTCCTTTTACACTGTAGAGAATAAAAGGATAATGGCCACTAGAGGGCACAATTTCTATGTGATGTAAATAAAAAAAAAAACTTTTTTTATTTTTTTTATAACACACACCCACACACACACACACACACACACACACACACACACACACACACACACACAGAGAGAGAGAGAGAACATTTTTACATTTTTTGCATACAAGAAAATGATCCCACTGGTAATAGTTGATGGGCATGAACTACTAAACGAATGATAATTTGGGTGGGAAATATTAACAGTCCTAGACACCTAAAACCAGGCTGTAGGTGCAATGTCTTATTTCCTCCTACTGAAGTATAACTAGGACACATTCCTGGCAGGTTTTGTGAGATTCCTCCTCCTACAGTATAATTACTCCAGTCCACACCAGCTCAATGTTTCAAACCTCACTGCTTTGAAATTCACTTTTAAATTCAAGCACCTTCTCTCCAATCAAGAGCGCTTCCTCAGCGCGGGACTACAGACAGGGCAGAAGATGGTTTAAAAATAAATGAGAGATGCCAGAGATGTTAGCAGACGCCCTTTCACAACACAAACACACACACACACACACACACACACACACACACACACACACACACACACACACACACACACACACACACACACACACACACACACACACACACACACACACACACACACACACACACACACACACACACACACTCAGAGCAGAGGTATTTCGAGGTCAGTGTCGACATCAAACGGTGTTATCTGAAGAGCGAGACGCAGAGGTTTCACAGAAGAGAGTCACTGAACCGTGCGAGTAAGAGTTGATGTGTGTAGAGCTGATGTGTGTAGAGTTGATGTGTGCAGAGGGAGTAAGAGTTGATTTGTGTAGAGAAAGTAGGAGTCGATGTGTGTAGAGTCGATGTGTGTAGAGAAAGTAAGTTGATGTGTGTAGGGAGAGTAAAAGTTGTGTGTAGAGATGATGCGTGTAGAGTTGATGTGTGTAGAAAAAGTAAGAGTTGATGTGTGTGGAGAAAGTAAGAGTTGATGTGTGTAGAGATGATGTGTTAAGAGTTGATGTGTGTGGAGAAAGTAAGAGTTGATGTGTGTAGAGATGATGTGTGTAGAGTTGGTGTGTGTAGAGATGATGTGTGTAGAGAGAGTAAGAGTTGATTTGTGTAGAGAAAGTAGGAGTTGGTGTGTAGAGTCGATGTGTGTAGAGTAAAAGTTGTGTGTAGAGATGATGCGTGTAGAGTTCATGTGTGTAGAGAAAGTAAGAGTTGATGTGTGTGTAGAAAGTAAGAGTTGATGTGTGTAGAGATGATGTGTGTAGAGTTGGTGTGTGTAGAGATGATGTGTGTAGAAGTGATGTGTGTAGAGCGAGTAAGAGTTGATTTGTGTAGAGAAAGTAGGAGTTGGTGTGTAGAGTCGATGTGTGTAGAGATGATGTGTGTAGAGGTGATGTGTGTAGAGGAAGTAAGAGTTGATTTGTGTAGAGAAAATAGGAGGTGGTGTGTAGAGTCGATGTGTGTAGAGTAAAAGTTGTGTGTAGAGATAATGCGTGTAGAGTTGATGTGTGTAGAGAAAGTAAGAGTTGATGTGTGTAGAGAGTAAGAGTTGTGTGTAGAGCTGATGTGTGTGTGTGTAGAGTCGATGTGTGTAGAGAGAGTAAGAGTTGATGTGTGTAGAGTGAGAGATGTGTAGAGTTGATGTGTGTAGAGTTGATGTGCGTGTAGAGCTGATGTGTTTAGAGCTGATGTGTGTAGAGTTGTGTGTAGAGAGTAAGAGTAGTGTGTAGAGTTGGTGTGTAGAGTTGATGTGTGTAGAGAGTAAGAGTTGTGTGTAGAGTTGATGTGTGTAGAGTTGGTGTGTAGAGAGAGTAAGAGTTGATGTGTGTAGAGTTGATGTGTGTAGAGTAAGAGTTGTGTGTAGAGTTGATGTGTGTAGAAAGTAATAGTTGTGTGTAGAGTTTATGTGTGTAGAGAAAGTAAGAGTTGATGTGTGTAGAGAGTAAGAGTTGTGTGTAGAGCTGATGTGTGTAGAGTTGTGTGTGTGTGTGTGTGTGTGTAGAGTTGATGTGTGTAGAGTAAGAGTAAGAGTTGATGTGTGTAGAGAGTAAGAGTTGTGTAGAGTTGATGTGTGTAGAGTTGATGTGTGTGTAGAGCTGATGTGTGTAGAGTTGATGTGTGTAGAGTTGTGTAGAGTGTAAGAGTAGTGTGTAGAGTTGATGTGTGTAGAGTTGATGGGTGTAGAGAGTAAGAGTTGTGTGTAGAGTTGATGTGTAGAGAGAGTAAGAGTTGATGTGTGTAGAGTTGATGTGTGTAGAGTTGGTGTGTAGAGTAAGAGTTGTGTAGAGTTGATGTGTAGAGAGAGTAATAGTTGTGTGTAGAGTTGGTGTGTGTAGTTTATGTGTGTAGAGTTGATGTGTGTAGAGAGAGTAAGAGATGATGTGTGTAGAGTTGGTGTGTAGAGAGTAAGAGATGATGTGTGTAGAGAGAGTAATAGTTGTGTGTAGAGTTGATGTGTGTAGAGAGTAATAAATTGTGTGTAGAGTTGATGTGTGTAGAGAGAGTAATAGTTGTGTGTAGAGTTGGTGTGTGTAGAGTTGGTGTGTGTAGAGAGAGTAAGAGATGATGTGTGTAGAGAGAGTAAGAGATGATGTGTGTAGAGAGAGTAAGAGTTGATGTGTGTAGAGTTGGTGTGTGTAGAGAGAGTAAGAGTTGATGTGTGTAGAGTTGGTGTGTGTAGAGAGAGTAAGAGATGATGTGTGTAGAGAGTAAGAGTTGATGTGTGTAGAGTTGGTGTGTGTAGAGAATAAGAGATGATTTGTGTGTAGAGTTGGTGTGTGTAGAGTTGGTGTATGTAGAGTTGGTGTGTGTAGAGTTGGTGTGTGTAGAGAGTAAGAGATGATGTGTGTAGAGAGAGTAAGAGATGATGTGTGTAGAGAGAGTAAGAGTTGATGTGTGTAGAGTTGGTGTGTGTAGAGTAAGAGATGATGTGTGTAGAGTTGATGTGTGTAGAGTTGGTGTGTGTAGAGAGAGTAAGAGATGATGTGTGTAGAGAGAGTAAGAGTTGATGTGTGTAGAGTTGATGTGTGTAGAGAGAGTAAGAGTTGGTGTGTGTAGAGTTGATGTGTGTAGAGAGAGTAAGAGTTGGTGTGTGTAGAGTTGATGTGTGTAGAGTTGGTGTGTGTAGAGAGAGTAAGAGATGATGTGTGTAGAGAGAGTAAGAGTTGATGTGTGTAGAGTTGATGTGTGTAGAGAGAGTAAGAGTTGGTGTGTGTAGAGTTGATGTGTGTAGAGAAAGTAAGAGTTGGTGTGTGTAGAGTTGATGTGTGTAGAGTTGGTGTGTGTAGAGAGAGTAAGAGATGATGTGTGTAGAGAAAGTAAGAGTTGATGTGTGTAGAGTTGATGTGTGTAGAGAGAGTAAGAGTTGGTGTGTGTAGAGTTGGTGTGTGTAGAGAGAGTAAGAGATGATGTGTGTAGAGAGAGTAAGAGTTGATGTGTGTAGCGTTGATGTGTGTAGAGAGAGTAAGAGTTGATGTGTGTAGAGTTGATGTGTGTAGAGAGAGTAAGAGTTGGTGTGTGTAGAGTTGATGTGTGTAGAGAGAGTAAGAGTTGGTGTGTGTGTAGAGTTGGTGTGTGTAGAGAGAGTAAGAGATGATGTGTGTAGAGAGAGTAAGAGTTGATGTGTGTAGAGTTGATGTGTGTAGAGAGAGTAAGAGTTGGTGTGTGTAGAGTTGATGTGTGTAGAGAGAGTAAGAGTTGGTGTGTGTAGAGTTGATGTGTGTAGAGAGAGTAAGAGTTGGTGTGTGTAGAGTTGGTGTGTGTAGAGAGAGTAAGAGTTGGTGTGTGTAGAGTTGATGTGTGTAGAGAGAGTAAGAGTTGGTGTGTGTAGAGTTGGTGTGTGTAGAGAGAGTAAGAGTTGGTGTGTGTAGAGTTGATGTGTGTAGAGAGAGTAAGAGTTGGTGTGTGTAGAGTTGATGTGTGTAGAGAGAGTAAGAGTTGATGTGTGTAGAGTTGATGTGTGTAGAGAGAGTAAGAGTTGGTGTGTGTAGAGTTGGTGTGTGTAGAGAGAGTAAGAGTTGGTGTGTGTAGAGTTGGTGTGTGTAGAGTTGGTGTGTGTAGAGAGAGTAAAGGCAAACGGGGTTAATGGTCTATATTTAAACCGGAGTGCAGAAGGAGGGGCTGATGTGAAACGCATGAAAGACGGCTTTGTGTCGTCCTCTCTCTCTCTGTCCTTTTCTATGTTGACTAGTCTCAGCCCCCACTTCAGAGTGAGTGTGTGTGTGTGTGTGTGTGTGTGTGTGTGTGTGTGTGTCTGTGTGTGTGTGTGTGTGTGTGTGTGTGTGTGTAAGAGAATGGCTGTCTGCTCTCTGCTCCTTAGCAACCAGCTGCCTGACCCAGACACACTGATCAGGCCCGGGGCGCATGAGAACCAGACACACACACACACACACACACACACACTAGAGCTGGACAATATACTCTATATATAATTATATTATATTATGGATTGTTTTGTAGGGGTGTCACAATATATCACAATACAAAAGTTCATCAATATGTATCGTGTGTGGTTCACCTAAAATAAAAATTAATTTTATCACTCTGTTAATTACAGAGTTTCAGTCTCGTGATATGTATCGAATCGTGGCATGAGGGCATCGGTACACCCCTAATGTTTAGCTAAGGACAGTGAAGATTGCTAACATTTAGTTTCTTTATGACTCATGAAAGTTAAAGTCACATCATCATTAGTGTTAATAATCTCGACTCAGAATAAGTTCCTCTTGCAGCATCTCTTCTCTTCTCTTCTCTGATGACGAGGGCGGAGCTATAACCTGTCACTCACATGAGATCAGCCAATAGCAAACCACAACCATCCAATCAATTCCCCACAGACACAATCAAGCCCCGCCCACATTTGCTCTTGTTCCAGAAGCTTCACTCGTATATACGACACTATAGAGGAGAAAAGACCAGCACAACTTCCCCTTCATGACGAGTTTAAGACAGATAGTGTGTTCAGTTTCATCTGCGTTATCATTCAGGTTACATAAAGCATATCCAGATTTGTATTTGCATCTTTAACTCATTTCAACGTCCACGTTCACTTTCTTTTTCCTCTCTGTACAGCAACTACATTTCTACTTTCATTTATATGGACGTGTCCTCCTAAATGTCTGATTGCAGTTATAATCAGCTAGGTCTGCGCTGAGGAAGTTATATTTATCCCTCAGACACTCAGACACTCCCTTCTGCCAGAGTTATCTTCAAGGTTAGCGGATGAGGAGTTCCCACCAGTTCTTCGCTTCATGAAAGGGCTCTTACAGTGTTTTCTCGAGGTCTTTGACTGCACTTGAAGTGGATGCTAAATTTATTCCCTCGTTGTAAAGCAATACTCCGCTTGGAAATGTCATTAATTAACAGAAATAAAGCTGTTTTTCTCCCCGCACAAGATGGGCTGTGTGTGAGAGACGGGACTGTCAAGGACATCTCTGAACAACTATCTCCTTTCTTTTCACTTTTACATTTTCACACTGAGCAAATGAAAACAGTTTCTTCCCAGAATCAATTTCGACTGATAACATCATTGATAATTTCTTCCGCTTGGTCTAATCTGAGCGCCTCGTTTCCACTGTGGCTATGCAGGAAGATCTTGTCATCACTGTTTGAGTACGACACTTGCTTTGATATTGTGTTATTGTATTGCACTAGCATTCAGACACATAACTCTGAATATTCTCAATCATCTACAACCTTTCGCATGCATCTATAACACTGGGAGCGAACAGCAGCATTTGACCTACTCTGCGTGAACACGTGAGCTTCAGTGATTAGTAAGCACTCATTATTACGAATCATTATGGGGCATTTCTACCACCGTGACATGAGTCTCAGCAACAGCAGATGAAAGGCAGAAACAAGCTCTGGCATGATTGCACATGTGACCGAGATCTGGCAAACAAAAGGGCCCTTTCTGTGAACGGCTGCAGATCAGACACGAAGCTCACGCCACACGTGCTGTACGCACACGCGTAAAGACTTCCCAGCGATCCGTGTTTTCAGTGTTATACTGTAGGGGGCGCTATTGCACACCTCCTGAAAGAGGACTGAGTCTCCTGATCAAAACAGGAGAAGAAGCAGAAACAAGCGATAGAAGCACTGCTGACGCTCATGTAAAATAACGTGATTATCAAACATTAAACTGGCTAATGCTACTGAATGAAACGTTGAACCCATGAAGAGGAAACGACTGAGGCTTTGAGGTGTTGATGGACTCGATCGGCTCCGTCTGTGCTTATGATCATCGATCTGATCTCATCTGGATGAAGACTTTGACAAATCATGATTTTCTCAGCTTTTTGTTCAAAATAATGCTTTAATGAAACGTACCCACATGCATGCAGCTAGAATAAAATGTTTAAAAGCAGAGGCTCTATTCTTTCTTTTAATATATTGCATGTTCAGATACTCTGAAATATTCTGGGTGGCCATGAAAGTTGTGTGGAAATGATGAAAAATGCTGCCGGTGGCTGGGAACTTTTAAAACATGCTGGTGGGGAAAGAGTTAATTACTAATCACTTACCATCTCAAGAATCTTAAGTTAACATGTCGTTAAAAATACATATTGAAATTTGTCCGTAGTGTTTTTAAATAAACAAATTAACTAGTGAATGAAATATGATACTTCAGTATTTCTAAAGGGTCATTGCTGGATTGCATTTATGCCTCCTCTACATAGATTGTGTAAAGTTGTTAAAGTCTGTGTAAACATTTTTAAAAAGATTGTTTTAAATGTTACCTGAAGCGACAGAAATCTCTCAGGCTTCATTATAAACATCTTAAAAGATTTGTTCATAATTTCCTCGCCTCCTCTATGCCATCCAAAATGTTCATGTCTGTCTTTCTTCAGTCGAGAAGAACATTTATATACTTTTATCCACAAATGCTGGTCTTGCTCTAGCTGTGATGAGACACACATTAAGTAATCAGGTTGAAAGGTCAAGTGTGACGTAGGTGTAAGAACAGACCCAGTGTTTACAAAGCCAACGTGCAAAGACTAAGTCAAACGCCATTTACTAAATAAAGAAAGAAAGAAAGAAAGAAAGAAAGAAAGAAAGAAAAGGTAAAACAACGAAGTCGGACGATTTTGAAGCTGGAGGAGAAATTGAGATTGAGTTTAGGTCTGTTCTTACACCTACGTCACGCTTGACCTTTCAACCTGATTACGCAATGTGTGTCGCATCACAGCTAGTGCAAGACCAGCATTTGTGGATAAAAGTATATAAATGTTTATTTCTGTTATAAATGTCGGCTGGTTTGTCTAGATGAGACTCTTATTCCTCGGCTGGATCGTGTCGAGACTTTGAAGCTGCACTGAAACTCACATCTGGACCTTCGACCCGTTGGACCCCGTTGAAGACACTATATGGAGGAACATCCTGGAGTGTTTTCCTCAAAAACCTTAATTTCTTTTCCACTGAAGAAAGACAGACATGAACATCTTGGATGACGTGGGGGAGAGTAAATCATCAGGAGATTTTAATTCTGAAGTGAACTAATGCTTGAATGTGCGTTTGGGTTTGGAACGACACAAAGGTAGAATTTGATGTTTGTGTGAACTAAGCTAGGTTCAGGTGTTAAGCGGGTCTCACCGGAGCGTGCTGTAGGTGTGCTGGCCTGAAGCTCATGCCGGCCGGCCTCTGCTTCTGCATCTGCTGGTGCCGCATCATGTTCAGCATGGCCTGGCTCTGCTTGTTCTGGCTCTGTGTGGTCGCAGGACCCCGGGGAGCCCCGGACGCCACCGCCTCGTAATGGGACAGGGGTTTAGTGTTGCTGTAGTCCAACATGGCCGCCTGGGCCGCGGGGTTGGGCGCGTGGCTTAGCATGGGCTGCATGTATCCGGCCGGAGCGCCCGCTTTAGGAGAGCCCTTGTTCGGCATGAGCATGGCCTTGGGGTTCGGGAAGTCTTGCGGGTACAGAGAAGGACTTGTCGGCTTCTCAAGCCCAAACGTCCCGCTCATTTGACTTTGGCTGGGAGTATTTTGGGGCCATGATGTGGAGTGGTTTGGTTGCGGGTGGAATTTTGCCGTTTGCGACTGTGGTTTTTGTTGCGTTGGAGGCGGAGGCTTCTGAACCACGTGTTGCTGGCTTTGTAATATGGCTCTCTGCTGCTCGCGTGCCGCTAACTGTTGGAGCTGCTGCGCGGGGGACAGGTCTTTAGGCGGACCGGGGAGCATGTGGTTTGGGATTTGTCTGGTGGTCTGTTGCACAGGCGATGTGGCCGGAGCCGACACAGGTGAGCTGGTGTGAAGTGGAGGTCCAGATGAGGTGGGTCTCACCTGAGGGGAACCGTTGCAGGACTCCTGGTCGAACGCGGGGGAGAACTCAGTCTTTACGTTGGCTAGATCCGGTGGGATTAAGCTCTGAGTTGCACCGGACGTGAGCTCCGGGTCTTTGCGGTCACCGAAACTGACGCTGAAGAGCTCTTGTATGTCCTCGTAGGGTACCGAGCGATTAAACTCCTCCATGATCTCACTCCAGTCCTGGTCGTCCAGGTTGAGGTCGGGGAAAAGGCTGTTGTTCCCGGTCGAACCCCCGGTGGGGAGAATGCAGGGTAATATATCGTCCACCGGCTCCTGCTTCATCTCTTTTAGCAAGCGGAAATCTGAGTCCGAGCCGCGAGACGCACCACTATCGGTGATCCCGGCGTCGCTGTGCTCCGCTCTGTGGTTCCCATTGGCCATCACATTATGTTTAGTGTCCATTGGTGAGAGAGGCGGCACTGCGCCGTTCGAGACCCCGTTACGAGCTCCTAGCGTGTCCTCAACACAGGTCTTCTTATTGGGCGGGTAGCCATCGCTGAAGCCGTTGACCTGTTCACGGGCAAGAGGCGACCCAGCGCTCTCCAACTTCCTCTTCACCGTCTCCTGTAACTGCACAGAGGGGACAAAACAGATCATGCTTTACACTTCATGCAATATCCATATTGATTTTCACAGCATTAATGTTTAATTATGGGCCCGTTTTGTTATAATTATTTTCTATATGATTTAAAGCAAAAAAAGTAAGCACCTCGTACGAACATGACAAGTAAAAAAAATGTAATGTGTTAGGTGCAAGTGCAAGTAATGTAATGTGTTTGTAAGTGACAAACAAAAAGAGTTAAATCGTAAATCACAATGAAGGGTTCGTACAGACACTGTAAAATGAAATTCCAGGACTTTCAAGGACTTTAAGCACTACTTTTAGGTTTTCAAGGACTACAATCAGAGATTGCACTTAAACAATATCATTATATTTAAAAAAAATAAAAAATAAAAAATAAAGAGATAAACAAAAATAAACTAATAAAACAAAATGGTACAACTAAAGTGCAACACAAGCAATGACTTTGATTGCTTTAACCATTGAAAGGATACTATGACAAAGATATCGTTATTCTTATTCAAAAACAGATTTTTTTCTCCCATGAATATATGATTGACCTGAAGAATGAAAGATCTATCATTTACTTGGATATTTTGCATGGCTATGAGCGTGACATTGCTCATATTAGGGTTACAGCACTGATTTTATGTGAAAAGATTGTTTTATCAATAAATTAAACTCTAATTTCATTTGTTGTCTTTCAATAATTCAAGCACTTTTTAAGTACCTTATCATAAATATGGCCATTTCTCAGGGCTTAAATTTCAAAACGTCAAATTCAAGTACTGCAAGCATTAAGCACCTCGTACGAACATGACAATCTAATTGTCAGCACAAAATGTATGACCGTGGCTAGGCCTGTCGCAATAATCAATATATCGACTTAACGCACAATATATGTACATGACTTCAATCATTTTTAGTGACGCAATATATCGCCCATTAGGTTTACATGATAATGAATGTCACCAACATTTTGCCTATCGTGCTGTCATCTTGTCTGTTCTCCGTGTCAGAGGCAAAAGCGGGGCTCGCGCAGTTCCTTCATGATGGATAGTTTTATTCACACGCAGCGCGGTCATCGACAGGTGAAATAAAGCCGTCTTTGGGCCTTATAGTGTTTTCCTGACAGTTTGAAAGAACAAGTTCAAATGCGCTTGATTTCAGAGCTGCAATCCACTGTTCTGGTGCAAATATAACCATCACAGCGTAAATAGTTTTAGCAGCAGATAAGGCCTGTTGAGGCATCTGTGCCTGTGTTCATACGGGCATCTGACGGCTAAGCAGGGTTTGTGTTTTCAGCAATTTAAAGCACCTTTACTTTACAGAGAAAAGAAAGACAGAGAAAAATCTGTAAAAAGTGCCTTTTGTGCTTTTGCAAGTGCATTTTTTCTTTTTTAGAATATGTTTATTTACCATTTATTCAAGTTTTTTTATTTAGGATATTACATTTGACACTTTATTTCCATGATCTAAAGAATGATTGCTGTCATTTGAAAGTGTGTAGGCCTACATGCATTATTATGCTGTTATATTATGATTTATATTCAGAGGCATAAAATGGTCTTAAAATGGCAATAATATTGTTTATCGCAATTATTTCTGGGACAATATATAGCACAACAAAAAGCAGTTATCGTAACAGGTCAATGGACAATAAGTTTGAACAATGACGAATGCATGTCATGAACAAGCCAGCACAAAGCATACGTGACTGCACTAGGAGCATCAGTTCGAGAGACTCTGAGGTTCAGAAATCCTGCACTCCCTTTAAAATTAGGCAAAACAACATCTCGTTTTTAAAAGATGACGTGCAATTTTCTTACTAAAAGGTCAAATGTCACGTGGACCAAGAATGCTGCCGTTCTACGTACATTAATGATAATTAAAAACTTGTTTCACAACAATTCACTCAAACAAGCGGACCGTCAGGGATGAATCACGCTCACTGAAGGGCCACTGAAGCACACCGTGTGCTGGACTGGGTGTGTTAGAGTGTGGCGAGTCTCTCCTCTTCCTGCAACATCAAGGGACCGATGTCCAGCTGCTCATCCCGCTGTAGAGGTCTAGGCCGGCTACTGTTGAGGGAGAGGTCTCTCTCCGGGTCACTTTGAGCTTGAGTTGGGCTCTGGTTTGTTCTTCGGTTAAACTTGCTTTGGTTTAGTATTTTGTTTTCTGTGGTTCATACACTGACAGACATTACAGATGACCATGTTTTCTTGTTTTATATATTTTTCTATTCATGTTAATAAATGTTTATTTTTGCAAACCAATTCACAACGTCCTCCATTTTCATTTGCCACGGCTTTGAGCCGGTCGTGACAAGAGTAAACTCTTGAACACAAGAACTTTTTACTAAACTTTAACTTAATTTATACAACCTTATCCGCCAGATTTGTATTTTTAATCTTTGTAAATCAATATTATATAACTTGCATTATATGTCAAAGTGTATTTTTCAATCCTTAAGAATGGATTGTACCAAGTAGGGGTGGGAATATTTTGATACCTCACGATTCAATTTAAAATCAATTATCGATTTTTAATCAAATTTCGATTCGATATATGCATAGATTTGATTGTAGTTTACGGTTTTGTGCTACTTTTCTTATTTGACTGCGGTAGACCATTTAATAGCAAAAAAAATTAAATAAGGAAAAAAATACTAATTTATTTACTTTTTCTTCCCATTTTAGTCCACCCAATATTATATAACTAATGCCCTTAAAGCTGACTGCAATCATAATGTACAACCAATGCAAAAATAGGAACAAAGAACCAAATTACAAACAATAGGACAAATACAATAGAAAAAAAATACAAATTAAATAAACTTGTTGAATAGGAGCAGAATGAGGTCTGAACGCATCTAACCCGTGCGAACAGACGTGAGCGGTGCTGATCGGCTCTCTGGCCGTCTGATGTCACCAGTTTCTGAACCTGTAAAACTGGTCTCGGCTACAGTCGCTTCGGAGACGACCTCGCTGGGCGGCACACCCACGAAACGGCCTTTCAAACATGCTAAAACTCTTCCCAAAGCAATTTTCTGCCAACATGCGTTTCTTAATCTCTTGTGCGCTTACTTTCCCTCGGCCTTCGAGCCTCCCCCACAAGCCTGAGTCTAATTACCATGTGTATGAGTGCGGATCCCACAACAAAAGAGCCAGCGCTCGGGTGCGGGAGTGTGCCGAATTCCTGCCCGTGCACGGCTCAGACGCGGCTGGCCTTTGATGCTCTGCCTCGTACGACGAGCAACCCCCGAGCGCTGGCTCTGGCCCGAGGCTGTTGAGCACGGAGATCAATATTACAGCACTGACTCGGGTCACTACACTCTTCGCTTTGCGGTTACAGCTACTTCACAGACAAGGGGCAAAGTCCAACAAGAGTTTAACATCCTTTCCAAAAGGTAGTAATTAGTGCTTTAATGGTCTGAGAGCAGCCAAAAATCTGCAAGTGCAATTCAGACCAGCTGTTCATTTATTAGTGCACTGTGCCAAGACAAAACAGCACTAGCTTTAAGTAAGTTTTCTTAGCTTTATACCCGTTTAAATGACAGAAATCGGACCGCTCAGAGGTCATAGAATTTTCTAAACAATGTAGAAAATGATGAAATATCTGATAATAATAAAAAAAAAACTTCAATTTTTACCCACATCAGTGCATTTTGTTGCTTTCGGTGAGCTGTGACCTGGTTAACCCTGGCCAGAAGCTGAGGAAGGCCCGTGCTGATCAGGGGGAACTTATGTTGAGTTATACTGTGGGGAAAACATCTAGACGCACTACAGTTCGCCACAAAGCCTTATGATTGAGAGTCACCTTATTAACACTTGCTTACTAAAAACACCATCTGTGAGAAGCTACATCAACATCAAGACATCTGCGGTCGGGGTAGAGAATGAAGACTGTCGACACTTAGCCCTCACACGGTTACAAATTATGTGATTTTCTTTCTTCCATGGCAATTTACCTTTTACCCGTAGTATGGAAAGTGTGTCTTGTGTTCAACTGAAGGAAAAAGTCTAGGGATGCACGATATATCGGCCACCATATCGGTTTCGGCCGATATACGTTCATTTTTAACGTTTCCGTTATCGGCCCAATAAGAAAATTTGGCCGGTATATTAAAGCTGATAAATAATGTATTATTTCCTTCAGCTGAGACACTTCAGATGCACCCTCTTCATCATGATGGGTTTGAATTGCTTGAAATATGATTGGAATCACTTCATAAAAAGGAAAATACGGTTCAGTGCAACATGTGCAGCGCAAGTCTGACATATCGGCTACATAACATTATATATAATGTGTTTGGGACAAGGATTTTAATGGTGAGACTGTTGTTTTTGTAATCAGGCTCTCAAAAATTTTATTAAAATTTGTAATCAGATTTATCGGCCAATATATCGGTTATCAGCTTTCATTTATAAAGAATCGGTTATCGGCCAAAATTTTCATATCGGTGCATCTCTAAAAAATAAAATAAAGTCATATATAGTAAATGTTTCTAACAACATAAGGTTGAGTAAGCTATAGGAATATTTCACAAACTCTACGATTTAAGTGGCCGGAATAAACGCCACATGACCAGGCTATAGGAGTACGGTTGCTGTCTGAGGGCGAGGGTCCGGTGCGCTGTTGAAGCAGAAACAGTAGCTGTGTTTCCACTGTCGGGCCAGTGTGAGCAGGGCTTTAAACGGGTCGTGTCGGGCCAATAGCCTCGGGTCTGGAGCACCGAGCCCAAAACACACTGTGTTTCCACTGTCGGGCCAGTGTGAGCAGGGCTTTAAACGGGTCGTGTCGGGCTAATACACACACCCATCATTCACCAACAAATGGAAGTTTTATCAGAAAACTATCAGAAAGAATTCACTGGAAACAGCGAGATCGCAAAACAAACATGATAAAACCGACCGTTTGCTGGCATTTGTGTTGTTTACTTAAAGCTTTAAAACCCAAGCACAAATGTTTTACCACAGGTTTACAGTAATAAGTGATACATTGATCATAATGAATTAACTTGTGTCAAAACTGCACATTAATCACAGAAATAAAATCGTTTACCGTTATTTCACAAAAGAAAGTCGCATCTGTTTCTGTTTATTTGTTACAGGACATGCATCACATTTAGAAAGAATGATAATTTCTACAAATATGCCACCAGAAATATGACCTGAGGAGCTTTAGCATCTCTCCCAGTACAGGGGTATTATCAGTCAGAGAAACAGAGGAAGCTCCCGAAAAAAAAAAAAGTTGCTTTATTTCATGATCGGCTATGCAGAGCTAAATATGGACATCAGACAGTCCGGTATAAAGAGACGAGACGTACTGACAGATAAAATAAAAACATGATTGTGATAGCCTTTATGGTTTGTCTGATTTCTTCAAACGGTCATATTTGGACCAAGGTATTGGGCGGGGCAGAAACCCTGGCCGCTGGCCCCGAGGACGCCCCGGTGAGGCCCGATCAAGCCCCGGGAGTGACAGTGGAAACATGACTGGCCCAACAGTGGAAACACGGCTAGTGAAAGCACACACACAGCTGTCCAGAGGCCTTGGGGAACAATAGTGAGTCAGTGGTGTGTGTGAGCAGGGGGAAGGGTGTGTGTGAGCAGACCTGAGTCATCCTAAACACAGATCACATTAGCACAGCCATCCCAAAACTACTGCCATGCTAACTTCCACAGCCTTCATGCCAAACAAGCCCGACACTAGTCTGACTGCTCCAGACGCGAGCACAACCTGGACGAGAGAATGAAACACTTCTGCCAGCCCTGAGCTGACCTCAGCATAACACACACCGTACAGTCACACACTGCTGCAGTTATACTCAGATCTCGAGAAGAAAACATGAGTGTTCTGGGTAGTTCACTAGCCCAAGCCTAAAGAGCCCACTCGCGAGTCACTATAGGACTCTGGTTAGGTATGTGAATAATTAAATCAATCTCCGATTAATCGGATTTAATGATGTAGTAGGGATGCACAATATATCAGCCACCATATCGGTATCGGCCGATACATGTTCATTTCTACTATGTTGTCGGAAAATTTGGCCGATATATTAAAGCTGATAAATAATGTATTTCCTTCAGCTGAGACACTTCAGATGCGCACTGTTCAACATGACGGTTTTTAATTGCTTGAAATATGATTGGAATCACTTCAGAACAGGAAATTACGGTTCAGTGTAAGTCTGTCATATCGGCTACATAAAATTATAATGAGAACATAATGTGTGTTTGGGACAAGGCTTTTAATGGTGAGTCTTGTTTTTGTAATCAAAAAATAAATAAAAAGGATCAAGATTCATCGGTCAATATATCAGTTATCTGCTTCCAAATTTAAAGAATTATTGGTAATCGGTATCAACTACAGTTGCAACTGCGCGAACATGATTTTAGAGCACATTTTACAATTACGGTAGTCTCAGTTAACAGTAGCTGCGTCTCTATTACAGATTTTGCGCAAAACTTTTGCGATATTTTCTAAACGTCGATAAAAAACGATTGCGAAATGCCGTTTCCACTAACCGATGTTATGCGACTAAAACGTCATTATTAGTCATTCCAACAATAATGGCGACTGATGTTAGTAGTTTACATTAAATCTCAGCCACAGAACTAGCCATTATTGTAATGGAAGGAGACGTAGGTGTGTATCCAAGCTTTAATGGCAAGGAAAGCCTCTTGCACTGGGAGCTTGTGCACTGGGAGCTTGTGCACTGGGAGCTCGTGCACTGGGAGCTCGTGCACTGGGAGCTCGTGCACTGGGAGCTCGTGCACTGGGAGCCCTTGCACTGGGAGCTCGTGCACTGGGAGCTCTTGCACTGGGAGCCCGTGCACTGGGAGCCCGTGCACTGGGAGCTCTTGCACTGGGAGCTCTTGCACTGGGAGCTCTTGCACTGGGAGCTCTTGCACTGGGAGCCCTTGCACTGGGAGCCCGTGCACTGGGAGCCCGTGCACTGGGAGCCCGTGCACTGGGAGCCCGTGCACTGGGAGCCCTTGCACTGGGAGCTCGTGCACTGGGAGCTCGTGCACTGGGAGCTCGTGCACTGGGAGCTCTTGCACTGGGAGCTCTTGCACTGGGAGCCCTTGCACTGGGAGCCTGTGCACTGGGAGCTCTTGCACTGGGAGCTCTTGCACTGGGAGCTCTTGCACTGGGAGCCCTTGCACTGGGAGCCCTTGCACTGGGAGCCCGTGCACTGGGAGCCCGTGCACTGGGAGCTCTTGCACTGGGAGCTCTTGCACTGGGAGCTCTTGCACTGGGAGCCCTTGCACTGGGAGCTCGTGCACTGGGAGCTCTTGCACTGGGAGCTCTTGCACTGGGAGCTCTTGCACTGGGAGCCCTTGCACTGGGAGCCCGTGCACTGGGAGCCCGTGCACTGGGAGCTCTTGCACTGGGAGCTCTTGCACTGGGAGCTCTTGCACTGGGAGCCCTTGCACTGGGAGCCCGTGCACTGGGAGCCTGTGCACTGGGAGCTCTTGCACTGGGAGCTCTTGCACTGGGAGCTCTTGCACTGGGAGCCCGTGCACTGGGAGCTCTTGCACTGGGAGCTCTTGCACTGGGAGCTCTTGCACTGGGAGCTCTTGCACTGGGAGCCCGTGCACTGGGAGCTCTTGCACTGGGAGCCCTTGCACTGGGAGCCCTTGCACTGGGATCCCGTGCACTGGGAGCCTGTGCACTGGGAGCTCGTGCACTGGGAGCTCTTGCACTGGGAGCTCTTGCACTGGGAGCTCGTGCACTGGGAGCTCTTGCACTGGGAGCTCTTGCACTGGGAGCTCTTGCACTGGGAGCTCGTGCACTGGGAGCTCTTGCACTGGGAGCTCGTGCACTGGGAGCTCTTGCACTGGGAGCTCTTGCACTGGGAGCTCTTGCACTGGGAGCGGCACACATGAGGGGCACACATGAGGAGTTTCTGGGTGACAGTCAATCAACAGCTTTCACAAACGACTTTCACAATAAATGTCTCGCATCAGAAAAACATTTAGAATTATGTTTTTATGTTGTTGTTGTTGTTGTTTCTTTGATCACACACTCCACCATGACCCACTCAAAATGGTCTTGCGACCCACTTTTGGGTCACGACCCACTGGTTCTGGATGTAATGTACTATCTAGCTGGCACTAGCCTAGCGGGTCACGTCAACAGCCTTAATTATAGTTTCACACAAAAATGAAAATACCGCCATCATTTAACTCACCCTTGTGTCATTCCATAAGCCTTTTGTTCATCTTTAAAACACAAATAAAGATTGTTTTAAATGAAACCAGTCCATTCATCCAAAACTTTGATGCTTCAAAACGTTCATAAAGACCTCAAAAAAGTAATCCATACGAGTTGAGCTGTTTAATCAGTCTTCTGAAGACAAACGATCACTTTATATGATGAACAGACCTAATTTAGACTTTTTTTAATCATATATAAATATTGATAGAGCACATCAAATATGGTCAACGGCTCTTCACATCAAACACACACACCTGCGCTTCGGTTGACCATATCTGATGAGCTCCATGTAGTCTGGAATGACAATGGGGAGTAAATACACATTTTCACTTGTGGATAAACCACTCTTA
The DNA here is from genome assembly GCA_023718395.1 of Leucaspius delineatus. NCBI lineage: Eukaryota > Metazoa > Chordata > Actinopteri > Cypriniformes > Leuciscidae > Leucaspius > Leucaspius delineatus. The sequence continues at coordinate 3,730,198 of CM043367.1, read as the reverse complement.
CTGTCCTAGATGACACAAAAGAAAACCTAGAGTTAAAAGGCTGATCTATAAGAATCAAGCTTTCCATTTCCATATTTATTCCTCTAGTCTAGAAAATGTAGTTAAAAGAAACACAAGCCAGTTCCACTCTTGAGATCCACAGAGCGGATCTGCATTGAGCTCGCGAGCGAGAACACACACAGGAGGATTGGCAGGACGGCCACAGCCTCAGCATGACTACATCCCAGCATGTCGAAACATTCCCACAGCCAAACCTGCAGAGTGACTGAATGACTGATGGACGGATCGGATCTAGACGGAGTGCTGAAGTGCGGTGGGACTAGTCAATCCCCGCTTGATATTAAATGAGCTCAGGTGTTTAGATGTGTCATGTACAAGTGTTCGGTTTATGGGTTCAGGCTTAGTTTATTACTGACCCGACTCAAATGAACGGTTCATGAATCCTCGTAGCTCAGTGTGTTTCAGCCAGAACACGAACACTTCTAGCCATGTAGACTATTAAACATCATGCTATTGTGTTAGCTGTGTGCGCACGCGGTCTGTGGGTGCTGTAAAGTCAGCGTGAAGTGGAAATGCCATTGGCTTCTTCTTTCCCACTGTGATGATTATCTGTGAAGAGGGGAAGAGAGGCTCTGGATTTGTCTGTCGAGAATTTATTGGATTTAGAAAGTGTTGTATTGCTGGACTGACACTCGTCCGGCCATTCTGCAACTGTATTGTCCATCAGAGATGAAGTATAGCGAGCGGAAGGGACACGTTAATGTTTAAAGGTTACGAGGTTGAACGGCACAATAGTGGATAAATGAGAAATAACAATTTTGATTTTCTTTTGATCTCTTTGGGTGAATGATTCAATGACTCACTAATGAAGTGTTCACTTGTTTCATTACTGGATGAATCAGTGTTTTCCAACGAATCACTCGAATAAATTATGATGATTCAATGACAAATACATTTAGCGCTTGTCGCCACCTACTGGTGTAATGATGTAATGCAATTATTGTAAGACAGAAATAATGATGCGGTGAGGTTGAAAAGACTGTTTATGAAGCGGTTTCATATCAACGGCTCTCTGGATCAGAACACAGATCTGAACGTTCCTGTGATCAGAGGTTTAATAGACATAAGAGCCGAATCGCTGTCATTTAGGAAAAACATCGAGTGTGTGTTTGAATCAAGATCACAATCTTTTAACGATAATCGTGCAGCTCTATTATGAGGGCACATATTTAGAATATAATAATAATAAAAGTGATGCACCGATCGAATGGCCATCGATCGAAACGCAACAGTTTTTGCTCCAAACACATGATTTGCAAACTTTTTCTTTTTTTATTTTGGCCGATCCCTGTTCTGGACTTGAACACAATCAGCAAAGCAATAATTTCCCAAAATGTAATTTTGTGTTTGCGCAGGTATGTTTTATGACAACTGGTAATGTTGAGCCCTGTAAAAACTGCAACATTATATAATTCTTTTAAATAATTTAGAAGTGTCAATTTTGAGATCATGGTGATTTTGAAGAAAACGGCTGACCCCAGATCAAGAGTAGTAATGCAGCAGCGGTCTGAAGAGAGTGGGCAAGATAGCTAAACTGCTAGCGAGATCAGCTAGCTCGTTTCCGACACAGAATTAAAAATAATCATTGTTTTCATCTCACAAGTCTAACTGTTTTTCTCAGAATTGCGTGATATAAAGTCACAATTCTGAGGGAAAAAAGACTGACTTTTTTCCCTCAGAATTGTGACTTTATAACTCGCAATTCTGAGAAAAGATGTCAGAATTACAAGATATAAACTCACAATTGCAAGAAAAAGTCAGAATTGTGAGTTTATTTCTCAGAATTGCAGGTTATAAAGTCAGAATTGTGAGAAATAAAGTCAAAATTGCGAGATGTAAACAATTGTGAGAAAACAAAAAAAACAATTATCTTTTAAAATGTTTTATTCTGTGGCGGAAACGAGCTTCCATAGCTAGCTACACATCTGACTAAAACTTATAAAAAAGAAAAGAGATTGGCTCGGGCTGTAGTTGAACTGTGCTCATCTCTAGAGTAATATAACCCTCGACACTGAAGTCAGCTGACGTTAGAAACGCACCAGTACGCAACAGCACCGTAAGCCCGAACTGAAGACGCATGTGTCTCTGGAGAAGATGCTGTTTCAACAGATGCTCAGGGGAATTAGCCAGCTAGCAGATGTTATAGATGGACTCACTCATCAACACCATGCTCTGATCAGCTCTGTTTGCTGGTTTCTAGCTGTACAGTCTCAGTTTAATGTTATAAATCTGCACTCATGACTTGTCTCTGCAGTGTTGCTCATGGCCTACGGTGCGCAGTGTGTTAGTACTGCTAAACTACAAGCCATCAGTTTCAGAAGCTTTCATCACTATACACTGCTCTCAGTGCCACCGTTTCAATCAATAGCCCTGTCGCAATAACTTTACAGAGAACAGCGTGGGAAGGAAGTCACAGGACCCCTGTTTTTAAAGTCACCATGAAATCAACATGTGTTTTATGGAATATTTCAGTGTTTATTCTAAATGATTTATCGCTGCACATCATCATTAGTGTTAATAATCTCGACTCAGAATAAGTTCCTCTTGCAGCATCTCTTCTCTTCTCTGATGACGAGGGCGGAGCTATAACCTGTCACTCACATGAGATCAGCCAATAGCAAACCACAACCATCCAATCAACTCCCCACAGACACAATCAAGCCCCGCCCACATCTGTTCTTGTTCCAGAAGCTTCACTCGGATATACGACACTATAGAAGAGAAAAGACCAGCGCAACTTCCCCTTCATGACGAGTTTAATTTCAGAACTAACACTAGATAATTATTATTATTTTTAGCAAAAACTGCAAAACAACATGTTGAACTTGTTAAACTCATTTGTCAAGTATAAGAAATAAACCTAAAGGATTGTTTGAGTTTAGAGTATTGTGCATTTTTTCCTTACTATTTTTGATTAGTCGTTTAATTGTAACAATTAAAAAAAAATAGCTAAATATTTCTTAGTTATGTAATTTATCTAACGCAATGACATTCACGCTTGACTATTTCTGGACTCGAAGTGAATCTGCCCAACAGAAGAACACAGAAACAGGGATGCGTTGAGAGAGTTCGGAAAGTGAACGAACAAACAAACCCAGCCATGAGGTGATCATCCACTGATCTCTCACAACATCTGTGTCACACACACTCTGTGCACAGAGCTGATCATGTGACATGTGCAGGGCGCGTGCTCGTGCCAGGGTCACATGACCTCAGCGCCTGTTGCTGCCAGTGCCAACACACACACACACACACACACCTGCAGATGCTCTGCACCTGATGCCAGATGCTGAAACTGCTAAGACTAGTCTTACGAGTTAGTCATCACATTTTTTAGTTAGTTGAGTTCACAACTGTTTTAAGTCAGTGACATAGAAACTGAGACTGGTCTAATTTAATGCTAAGAAGTAAGACTGATGCCACTGATCAGCACTTCACATGTCCTCCTAGACGTAGTAAAGCTCAAGAAGTTAGTGTCTAAATCAAGCCATACGTGACCCTGGATCACGAAACCAGTCTCGAGTCGCACGGGTTTATCTGTGGCGATAGCCAACAATACAGTGTATGGGTCAAAATTATTCTAATGATTTTTGGCATAAAAGAAAAATCTATATTAAGTAAAGATCATGAAAATATTCTGTAAATTTCCCACCGTAAATATATAAAACATGTATTTGTGTGAGTGAATGCAGCACAATCGCCAACATAAATGAACAACTTTAAAGGAGATTTTCTTAATGTTTTGATTTTTTTGCACCCTCAGATGTTCAATAGTTGTATCTCGACCAAATATTGTCTATCATAACAAATCACACATCAATGGAAAGATTATTTATCCAGCTTTCAGATGATGTACAAATATCAATTTAAAAGAAATTGTCCTATGTGACTGGTTTTGTGGTCCAGAGTCACATATGAGATTTGAACCTAGTCATGTGACCCACAGGAACCTCACAAGCCCGTCCACACACACACACACTCACCGCGATCAGCGTGTTGTTCCTGCTCTGCTCCCCAGGCTCCTCCGCGCCTCCCCCGGCGCTGGTGCCTCTGTGCCCCGCGGGCTCCGCGCTCGCTGCCGCGGGCTGCCGGTGCTTGCTCGACCGCTTGGCCTTGGTCTGCAGGCACCGCTGGTGCAGCGCGAAGGTCTGCTGCCGCTCCATCTCCTGCCGCTCCACCGCGTGGCTCTGGTAGCGGCTCTCGCAGCCCGTGTGATGCCGGCGGAAGAGCTCGATGCGCCGCCGCAGCCGCTCCATCACCGCGTTGTGCCGCGGCACCACATAATCCGCCATCATCCGCGTCACGACGCGTCTGGATACTGGCAGCAACTCTCACACTGATCGTGCCGTTCGTGTTCGCGAGCGTCTCTTTACAAAACACACTCCACTGACTCCATTATCTGCACTATCTCCTCCTTACACAACAAAAGACTGGGCGCATAGTTCAGACGAGAGCGCTGATATTCAGAAATAACGCGTGTAAAGTTTGCTTTAACTAACGTTACACTGATTACTGAAGTATGTTCAAGTCTAGGGTCCTGACACAAGACAGAGTGAAGTTAAAACCGCGGTTTTATGAATGAAAGAGTTCACAAACACTGATAAATTATTCATTTTAGAAGTTGCATTTGTTCAGACGTGAATGCAATTTAGAGGAAAGTTTGAAAGGACTCATAAGTTTTACTTTGAGGAGTTTCTATTTAAACCCTTAACAGTAATATTTACCTCAGGTTTAGGCTTATTTGTTCACAACACGTCGTTAAATCGAGCAAGAACAGCAACAACAAAAAATCAACAACTTAAAAATAAACGTTTTTTTCGCCTCACAGTTTTAGTTTGACAAAAGACGCACTTGAGATAAAACCCCATCGACGAAAGGTTAGAAAGTGCCGCTTTAAACCGCGTACATCACATCCATTCCGCCCTAGAACACAGACTTGGAGAGTTACAAGCGAGTTTTAGCAGTAAAAGTAACTTTTAAAGTAGCAGCGCGGCTAACAGCTGATCCTCACAGTTACATTACAGCTACGGATGTAGCTTAGCCGGAATGCTAACTAGCCCTCGAACAAAGCATTATAAACTCACTTTCTTTCAAAAGCGCGTTAAAAGTCTTGAAGTTCACACAACCGACTCCTGTGGCCCGGTTGAGCTCGACACGAACCCGAGAAAGCGGCCGGTGAGGGAGTAAACTCTGCCCTGCTGCGCTGTTTCTATTGTTTTCCAGTCTTCGGGCAGTTGCTGGTCGCCATCTTGTAACTATGTTTTTTTCTTTTTTCCTCAGTTTTTTTATTCGCGCGCTGTGAGTGACAGGTCACCCGAGCAATCGCTGGACACACACACTCACACTCACACATTCCTCAGCACATGCGATATGCCTTATTGTTCTCACACCTCACTACAACACTTTGAGCTTTAAATGGGGGGAAATAATGCAGCCTAGATCGAAAAGATGAAATTGTGGTAATGTTTTTTTTTGTTGTTGCCATCATTAGGATTTTACAGTAGCAACAACTATTAGCTAATGCATTTTGGCAGAAAATGTGGTCATTTAAACAAATATCTACTTTTTTATATGTATATATATATATATATATATATATATATATATATATATATATATATATATATATATATATATATATATATTCATGATTTGTTATCACAATTTTGTATCTTTTGTCACATCAACTTAATGTAATTAATGTGGTTCAGATAACAATATTTTGAGTTTCTATTGATTAAACCAATCTCATTTGTTGTATTAACTCAAAATGTGAAGGCAACCAGGTTAACTTAGCCTACTTTAAGTCAAACCAACAATGCTTTTTTTACAGTGTAATTTCCTTCGAGGCAGTCGTTGTAAAAGAAACAATCCTAAACACATTTAAACAATAAAAATTTAAACACACAAAATAAAAAAATGCTAAACATATTTAAACAAAATAGTCATCAAAGAATTTATACCAATATTTACCAAAAAAAAGTAAATATTTCTCCCAACTGGATATGAATATGAAAAGGTTAGACCAGGGGCCTGTACCATGATAGCGGTTGAACAAACTCCGGGTTACAGGATTAATTGTCAAAACCAAACCAATCCGACCGGTTTGCAGAGGCCGTGATGCTGATCATCCACTCTCTCCGGCTTGGATCCTGAGTTTAGGAGTTCAGGAGTGACATCAGCAGCGGACAGCCAATCACAGGCTGAGAAAGAGTGAAACTGAGACTCAGAAGATTCACTTCTCTCTTCTGCAGAATATCACGAGACTGAAGAATATTAAGAATTTAATCAGATTTACACAGAAAATAGCTGTCTATGAAAGAGGACGACTAAGAAAAAGTTGTGAAGTTAGTTTATACAGTTGATAAAGGTATAGAGAGAATTGAACATTAAAGCTCATGTAGTCATTTTATAGCTTTATCTAATGATTCTAAAGTGTATTTATATATATTTATTGATTTAAACTGTGCGTAATAATTGATCAACTAAAATTGTACATGCGTGATCGATTAAGGGTATAATAATTAAATATCTATATCATACAAAATTATTATTCTAAATAATTTTGTGTATAAAAATCATTTGCTGTAGTGATCTATAATGTGGAGTAGAAACAGGTGGAGTGACTCATCAGACATGTGACGCTTTGCTCACAGCTGATTGGTCCAGGTTCGGTTTGAGCCCTCTCACCTGGAACATCACCTGACCCGGACCAGGTTAGCCGTGGAGCGCGAGTTACTATGGCGATGAACACGCTAAAAGCCAAACCACGTTCATAGTGCCTAAAACTCAAGGTTGGAGCAAACTAACCTGACACACACCTGGATATCCTCCTGAACCGGCTTCAGTGCAGGCCCTGGGGTTTCATCAGGCTTTCATTTAGACACCTACACAATATTTAGACAGCACATTTACACAATACAATATTTTCATGACTTGTTATCTTTTGTCAAATTAACTTTTAAAGTTAATTTAACAAATGTGGGCAAATGAACAAATTACCTAGCTAATTAATGTGCTTCAGATAGGCCTAACACAATATTTTGAGTTTCTTCTTATTAAACCAATCTCCTTTGTTGTATCAACTCAAAACTTTTATTTCAATGAACTCAAAATACATCTTTACTTCTTTTTATCTCAGAATTGCATGATATAAAGATGTAAACTCACAATTGTGAGAGAAAAAGTCGCAATTACCTTTTAAAATGTTTTATTCTGTGGTGTAAACAAGCATCAGTAAATACATATAGTAGCCTACACTGTACAAAAGTAGGTCTATTGTTGGTTTAACCTAAAAAAGTAAGTGACCTGGTTGCCTTAAAATTTTGAGTTCATTGAAATAAAAATTTTGAGTTGATACAACAAAGGAGATTGGTTTAATAAGAAGAAACTCAAAATATTGTGTTAGGCCTATCTGAAGCACATTAATTAGCTAGTTAATTTGTCCACATTTGTTAAATTAACTTTAAAAGTAAAAAAAACGCAATAACCTTTTTTGTTATTTCTTCTGTGTCGTAAACAAGCTTCCATAAACACATTGGCCTTGGACTGAGAAAACACAGGGGTTTACCTCTTTAGAACAGTACGGACCATTTTTATATGTTCACAGTAATCAAGCTCAAAGTAATAAACTACTAAAAACAAACAACGTACATAAGCTATAATCAAAACTCTCATCAAAACAAATTAGTAAAAGTATTTTGTCTTGTCTTGTCTTCCCTTGCCATCTATAAAATAATTTAAAAAATTATAACATTGTAATATGCTCTTAATATGCTGATTAATACTGGGATATAAATGGGAAAAAACTAGCCGTGTAATTAAGGTGCCATGCGTCACAAACCTGGTGTAGTCCAACACTATATATATTAAAAATCCAGTAATATTGTGAATTATTATTCTAATGTAAATCATCTGTTTTCTATTTTAATATATTTTAAACTGTAATTTATTCCTGTGACCAAAGCTGAATGTTCAGCATCATTACTCCAGTCTTCAGTGTCACATGATCCTTCAGAAATCACTCTAATATGAGGATTTGATGCTCAAGAGACATTTATGATTATTATCAGTGTTGAAAACAGTTATTTACATTTTTGTTTCAGGATTTGCCGAATAGGAAGATCAAAAGAACAGCGTTTATCTGAAATAGAAGCTCTTGTAACTCTGTTTTCCGGCTGCTCTCTTCATTCGGCGGGACTGGGAGATTCCCCAGTTTCTGTGAGATGAAAACACTGATGATCTGAAAGAAGCGGAAGTGTTTGCAGAACTCCTACAGTCTCTGTGTGATGACCCAGCGCTGCTCTGATGGTGTGAAACTCAGTTATGAAACACACTTCCAGAAATAGCTCTTCCTTTAACCCAATAACTGCTGAGATCAGCGATTCGCATCTCGGAGAGCTATTTTTAAATCCATCCAGTATTTATGGATCCAGTCCTCCGTGCCAGCCAGTTTCCACAGATAGCGCTCGGAGATACGAGTCTAGATTTAGGAGGTTTCCACTGTCCTCAGATAAACAGAGAGAGAGAGAGTGGCCGAGACTCAACTCGCTATAGTTCATGTATTTAAACCTCAACATCAATCAAATGTTTTATTACTTGCAGGACCTGAAGTGTCCGAACATCACTGGTCTGCTTATCTTCTAGGTCCAGTTTAACAGGATAATAAGCATAGGCTACACACATTCACACACGTCTGAGGTCACATGCTCATACCTATTTATTATATATTTATTTGTCTATATATCTGCTATCAGTTCATAAGCACATCTGATGGGGAAGCCCCTCTGTATTACAGAGTTTGGTCAGCAGGAGACAGTGGTTATGATCAGAACCCTTTAACATCACATCTCTATGACATCTCCATCTGTGTCACAGCACACGTCATTCATCTCTATATCAGACACAATGACAGATCACTTCTCACATCCACAGATGAACTTCTCATCTGACATTCAGACTGAGTCACTGACAAGTGTGTGTGTGTGTGTGTGTGTGTGTGTGTGTGTGTGTGTGTGAGAGAGAGAGAGAGAGAGAGTGTGAGTGAGTGAGTGAGTGAGTGTGAGTGAGAGAGTGAGTGTGTGAGAGAGTGAGTGTGTGTGTGAGAGAGTGAGTGTGTGAGTGAGTGTGTGAGAGAGTGAGTGTGAGAGAGTGTGTGAGTGTGCAGAGGTGGGCACAAATACATCAAAAACTATTTTGTTACAAACTACAAATACTGGCTCATGAAATGTAACAAAATAAAATACAAAATACTGATGTGAAAAATGTATTTAAATAAAATACAAATAATTAGTATTTTGAAAATACAAAAATACTCCCACAATAATCTTAAAGGGTTAGTTCACCCAAAAATGAAAATTCTGTCAGTAATTACTCACCCTCATGTTGTTCCAACCCCGTAAGACCTTCGTTCATCTTCGGAACACAAATTAAGATATTTTTGATTAAATCTGAGAGCTGGATCACTCCTCCATAGGCTTCTAAGACATTATAACTTGCTGGCCCAGAAAATGTATTAAAGACATCGTTAATATAGTCCAAGTGACTAAAGGGCTCAATCTTAAGTATATCAAGCGACGAGAATACTTTTTGTGCGCAAAAACAAAACAAAAATAACGACTTTATTCCACTATTCATATCCTTCTCTCTGGGCCTCTAGTTAGCTCACGTAGTGTTTTAGCGCAGCGCGTCTGTGTTGTACGTCACACGCATCACACACATGACCAGCGTCGCCCAATAATGAGCCTACGTGTGACGTACAACACAGACGCGCTGCGCAGTTATACTATGTAAAAACACTCGAGTCCCAGAGAGAAGGAAATGAAAAGTGGAATAAAGTTGTTATTTTTTTATTTATTTTTTTGCGCACAAAAAGTATTCTCGTCGCTTTATAAACTTAAGATTGAGCCACTGTAGTCACTTGGACTATATTAACGAAGTCTTTAATACATTTTCTGGGCCAGCAGGTTATAATGTCTTAGAAGACTATGGAGGAGTGAGACAGCTCTCAGATTTAATCAAAAATATCTTAATTTGTGTTCCGAAGATGAACGAAGGTCTTACGCGGTTGGAACAACATGAGGGTGAGTAATTACTGACAGAATTTTCATTTTTGGGTGAACTAACCCTATAATGCCGTTTTTAAGAGGAGCAGCACCACTTGAGTTCCACTGAGTTCAAAACTCATTCACTTCTTGGAGGGAGCCTGATCTACAGGGTGTCACGTGATTTTTGTGCATCTAACCCGGACATTGCCATTGCCAACATCAGACCGAAAATATGGCAATTGGCAATCATTTACTATGGTGATAAGCATATGGTGATTTTTCTTAAGTATTTAAGTATTTGAAATACTCTAAATACACTCCCTAAAAATATTTTGTTACAAACTAAATTTTATTTAAAAACTAAATTTTATTTTTTCCACACCTGCAAAACACAAATTACAAAATACACTAAAGTAATTAAATACGTATTTAAAATACATTTAATTGAAATACTGCCCATGTTTGTGAGTGTGTGTGTGTGTGTGAGAGAGTGGGTGAGTGTGTGAGTGAGTGAGTGAGTGAGTGTGTGAGTGAGTGAGTGAGTGTGAGACAGTGAGTGTGTGTGAGTGCGAGAGTGTGTGTGAGTGAGTGTGTGTGTGTGAATGAGTGTGAGAGAGTGAGTGAATGTGAGAGAGTGAGTGAGTGTGAGTGTGAGTGAGTGAGTGTGAATGTGAGTGAGTGAGTGTGAGTGTGTGAGTGAGTGTGAGAAAGTGAGTGAATGTGAGAGTGTGTGTGAGTGAGTGTGTGTGTGAGAATGAGTGTGAGAGAGTGAGTGAATGTGAGAGAGTGAGTGAGTGAGTGTGAGAGAGAGTGAGTGAATGTGAGAGAGTAAGTGAGTGAGTGTGAGAGAGAGTGAGTGAATGTGAGAGAGTGAGTGAGTGCTCTTCTGCTCTAAATACTCCAGTATAAGAGAAACCTTTCTGCCCAGATTTGAAATCTTGATTCCATCATTCTCTGAACTGAGCGACACTGAGAAAATGTTCTTCTTACTGGGAGAAGATGATAGTACAGCTGCACTAGCGGCTAAATATGTGTTAGCTATTCACAACGCCAGAGCCAGCTAATTCTCTAGAGAGACCCACTGTATTTATTCATTTATTAGGATAGATTGTGTTTATTTATCTATTTATTTATATTTACTATGCTACATATGACATGATCTATACATATATGTTTTATTTGTTTTATTATTTATATATGTTGATGCTTTGGCAACATTGTGTTACACAGTCATGCTAATAAAGCTCATTTTGAATTTGAATTTGAATTTGAGTGAGTGTGAGAGAGAGTGAGTGAATGTGAGAGAGTGAGTGAGTGAGTGTGAGAGAGTGAGTGTGTGTGAGTGAGTGAATGTGAGAGAGTGAGTGAGTGTGAGAGAGTGAGTGTGTGAGTGAGTGAGTGTGAGAGAGTGAGTGTGTGTGAGAGAGTGAGTGAGTGAGTGTGAGAGAGTGAGTGAGTGAGTGAGTGAGTGTGAGAGAGTGAGTGTGTGTGAGTGAGTGAATGTGAGTGAGTGAGTGAGTGAGTGTGAGAGAGTGAGTGTGAGAGAGTGAGTGAGTGAGTGTGAGAGAGTGAGTGTGTGAGTGAGTGTGAGAGAGTGAGTGTGTGTGAGTGAGTGAGTGTGAGAGAGTGAGTGTGTGTGAGTGAGTGAATGTGAGAGAGTGAGTGAGTGTGAGAGAGTGAGTGTGTGAGTGAGTGAGTGAGAGAGTGAGTGTGTGTGAGAGAGTGAGTGAGTGAGTGTGAGAGAGTGAGTCAGTGAGTGAGTGTGAGAGAGTGAGTGTGTGTGAGTGAGTGAATGTGAGTGAGTGAGTGTGAGAGAGTGAGTGTGAGAGAGTGAGTGTGTGTGAGTGAGTGAATGTGAGTGAGTGTGAGAGAGTGAGTGTGTGAGTGAGTGAGTGTGAGAGAGTGAGTGAGTGAGTGTGAGAGAGTGAGTGTGAGAGAGTGAGTGTGTGTGAGTGAGTGAGTGTGAGAGAGTGAGTGAATGTGAGAGAGTGAGTGTGAGAGAGTGAGTGTGAGAGAGTGAGTGTGAGAGAGTGAGTGTGAGAGAGTGAGTGTGTGTGAGTGAGTGAATGTGAGTGAGTGTGAGAGAGTGAGTGTGTGAGTGAGTGAGTGTGAGAGAGTGAGTGAGTGAGTGTGAGAGAGTGAGTGAATGTGAGAGAGTGAGTGAGTGAGTGTGAGAGAGTGAGTGTGTGTGAGTGAGTGAGTGTGAGAGAGTGAGTGAATGTGAGAGTGAGTGAATGTGAGAGAGTGAGTGAGTGTGAGAGAGTGAGTGAATGTGAGAGTGAGTGAATGTGAGAGAGTGAGTGAGTGTGAGAGAGTGAGTGTGTGAGTGAGTGTGAGAGAGTGAGTGAGTGAGTGTGTGTGTGTGAGTGAGTGTGAGAGAGTGAGTGTGTGTGAGCGAGTGAATGAGTGTGAGAGAGTGTGTGAGTGAGTGTGAGTGAGAGTGTGAGTGAATGTGAGTGAGTGTGTGTGAGTGTGTGTGTGTGTGTGTGTGTGTGTGTGTGAGAGTGTATTGTGTAATCATTCCTAAAAGGGTGACCTTCCTTTTAATAAAATATTATATCAGGGTTGAAGAGAATGAAACTTTAGAAACACTATTTTACAGTGTCCTACGTGTAGTTACCACAGTAATAACTATACATTATATAAACCACATCCTATAGTAAAGACATCACTTTTGCTCAGTACTTATGTGTGTAATTACACTAATAATATCCGGTTACACTATTTTAAGGTGTCATTGTTACAGTGTAATTACACATTTAAGTGCTGAGTGATATTAATAAACTACATGTACTTACTATAGGGTTTGGGTTGAGGGTTAGTTGCATGTAATTATGCATAATTTACTGTCATTACTACGGTAAGTACATGTAACATATGTAAGAAGGACTTCAGATCTAAAGCTAGTTCAGCACATCCCTCTTCAAACATTCAACATGTGTTATAGTTCACACTGACATCAGTGATGTCATCCACTAGTGCACAAGTCAAGCACGACACAGAGAGCCACACACCTGTCGTTCATCAAATCATTTATTTTAGTTTGTGAGTAACATGATGGATTTTTCCCAGACCGTCCAGACTCATCATCATCCAGACTCATGATCTTCAAAGATGCCAGTAAATCACACAATGCATTGGTTTTCCATCCTTCTATCCATCAATCACCTACATGTGACACAATGGTAATCCAAAAGACAAAGAAAACAGAAAAGAAAGAAAGAAAAGCAGCCCAGATCACAGGTGTACAGACAGACAGACGGGACGTGTATCAGATATTAGCGTAGCAGCGCAGCAGCGATTAGCCTGTGTGTGTGTGTGGTGTGTGTGTGTTGTCCCTCAGTTACCTCAGAAAGTGCCAACTCTTCATTAGTCTCGGGGTAGAGCTCGCGTACGGCAGCTTGCACGCAGTAGTGCGCCATACTGAGAGTATAAACAAGTAACTTTAAGAACGCTAGCGATACGACGTGCGCTAGCTCACTTCAGATCAGGGTACGAGCCCCTCATAGTGCCTTTCTCGTGTCTTTGGGGATTTAGGGGCGGAGTCGAAGTGAGACGGGTGGAGGAAATGATTCAACGGCTTGCTTTACGCCCAGGCCAGCGCGTCACGCTCTCTCTGAGTGACACAGGAAAACAGAGCGAATCAAGGGTGAATCTCACTCCGTCTGCACGCTTCATCGGAACAGGATTTAACCGCACGATTTAAATGGTAAAGCATTTATGTGCTCGTCAAGTCAAATGCAAATCATAACCGTCCTGAAACAGGCAGTGACGCATCACTCGTCCGCCTTCGGGCTGAAGCGTGGCTTCATGAGATTCACCCTCACACATTTGAATTGGAAATATCTTCGATTGAACGGTCGCTTAGTCCTCGTTCTCATGTTGTGTGAGCGTGATTGGTGCAGTGAGACGGGAAGCTGCTGCTGCTGCTGGACAGGATATGACATCACAGTTCACCAGTTATGATCAGCTGACCTGCTGTTTTTGGGCTGGACAGGTTAGAGTCAGTTCAAGAGAAAACACATCTGTACAGCGGTCCATGATTTAGTAAAAAGTCCATTTGAATAGCAAAAACAACTGAAAAAAAACAAACGTATTAGACAAAAAAACTCACAGTACATTCACAGAAAAAAATATTAGCAAATCTTGTGTCCTACAAGTAAGGCAGTACACTACGAATCTAGCTGGCGTTCTCCCAGCATGCCTCACTGAGCTTCAGACAAAAGCACGAACCTCACGGGACAGAAAACATCTCGTTTATATGGTAAATCTAGGGGTGTGTGAGTGTGTGTGTGTGTGTTTATAGTTTTTAACGCATGAATCCGATCGTCTTGTCCTTCTATGGCTTCTGGAGTAACTCTAGAACTGAGGAATAAAGATGTTGGCCTGCAAACCTCACAATACCAAGTGTGCCTTAGTGTTGGGGTTCAGGAACACTGTCCGGAAGTGTGTGTGTGTGTGTGTGTGTGTGTGTGTGTGTGTGTGTGTGTGTGTGAGACAGCCGAGAGGGGGAATGGGATCTACACGCGAGCGTCAGATGATCAGTTCAGGAATGGTAACAAAGATTGCGTTTCCTTTTTAGTTATGGAGAAAGTTTCTATGCTATTCAATGGTCATGTGACCATCAGCATCCTCAAGAGCGCTTGAGGAGGCGTGTGATTGGCTGAGAGCGCCGGCTTCTCTCAGAGCGAGGGAACGAGGGATGAGGAGGAGGAGGAGAGGAGAGAGGGATGGTGGCATACGCTTCAGGAGAGGAACTGTAGTCCATCAGTCCTTTCGTGCTTTCCTGTTTCTGGGAGACCTTCTCAGAACGTCGTCCTCAGATTTCTGCACAACACACAAGCATGAGGATCAGAACGGGCTCTGGTTGGAGAACACATGACTATGAACACGTAAAGGTCACAGGAATCAAATGTTAGTGATATTGAAGATGAACATGCACTGGAACAAAGCTCCTCAGATGGACTGGATTATCCAGACAGAGGATGATCACGCGAGTCTCATACGATCATCAGAGTGTCATCACTGGCTGCACACTCCTCATAATGCGCTTATAATGAGGCTTTGGCAGTAATGCGACTAAACTGTAACGCATGTAAATGCACCACACAAACCTAATGTGTGCGGTTAAGATCATAATCGCAGTAAATATGTGGTGTATGATGTTTAATCCAGTAAACCGGCTTGTCACCGTGTCCTAACTACACGCGACGCACATTTCAGAGACGGTTTCTATTTTTCTGTGACGTCGCGCTGGAACAACAAACACAAAGTGTGGCGATGATAATCTCAGGCACTGTTTATGTGCTTTATTTAATGTTAAAAGCGTGTCATGTGACTCTGAATATCATTTAGTGCTCCAGCTTTGTGGCTGTAAAAGCAACAGTGGATAATTCACCTCAGATCTCGAAATTAAACAAATGGAAACAAGAACGTTCAAACTGTGAACAAACAAATGTATTATTTGACAAAGAGTGTTTTAGTAACTCAGTAGCATATGTATTTTTAATAATGTTTAAATGCTGTAATATCTGTGATTTTGATCATGTAGCGACTTATCCATTTTCGTGCGAGTGGCGTCAAGATTACTCTCTGGTGCCGCGCACTCGCCGCGAGACTCCGCCCACATGCTGTTCTGATTGACTGACTCCGCCCACATGCTGTTCTGATTGACTGACTCCGCCCACATGCTGTTCTGATTGACTAACTCCGCCCACACACTGTTCTGACTGGCTGACTCCGCCCTCACACTGCTCTGATTGGCTGACTCCACCCACATGCTGTTCTGATTGACTGACTCCGCCCTCACACTGCTCTGATTGGCTGACTCTGCCCACACGCTGTTCTGATTGGCTGTGGGTTTTGAGTGATTTTGACGCATCTGGCAGTCGCGTTGCGTCTAGTGTGGACACGGTGTCAGGGTGTGTGCGATTATTGACAAAAACAGGATCTCTATTTTCTGGGAGTTCCTCAGTAATGATTAGAGTGTGTCTGTACTTTGGCAGGTTTCTGATATTCTGTGTGTTGGTCAGTTCACAGCAGTGACAGAAACAAATGAACGAAGCATTTGACTGTCATAACGAGTGAGTCATTGAATCATTCAGCCGATTGGTTCACTCAGTGATGAAACACCGCTGTGTGTCGCTCAGAGACGCGGATCAGTCCTGTGGCTCGGTACAAACTATCTTCATTTGAGAAATAGAGCAAAAACAGGCGATAGTGTCTAAAATGTAAGTCATTTATATATACAGTATTATATAGATATTATATATAACTATATTAAATGATATAAATATAAAGACAGAGGTATTTTTGCCCTTATTCTTGAATATTGAGGTCATTATAAAAGGATATTAATAGAGTAAATCACGCAGTGAAAGTGTGCGCTCTAAATGCTCAAGTGCACTAGTCTAACCTACTAGACTACATGTAGTGTACGAGTGCAACTCTAGATGTGCTTTAGTGAAGTGAGGGATATACTGGATAATGTCAGATTACACATTGTTAAAACAACAATAAAGATATTATCGCAGACGATATCACACAACCCCATGTGCGGCACGAGTGTAATGCAGTATTGATAATCAAAACCACTGATTTTGTCTTAAGGTTCAATAAACTTCCATTTCAACCATTTCTTAAAGTATTATTTCGCGTGTCAGGCTTTACAGGGTTAAGAGAGCCATTCAGATGTTAGTGTATCAAAGCCCAGTTGCTTCAGACTCGGTGTGTCCAGGCTTTACCTCATGAGATGTGCTGTCGTCTTTGTGCTCGCTCTCGCCATCCTCCGCATCCTCCGCTTCTCCTGTCGAGTCCTCCTCTTCTTCTTCACTCTTCTTCACTTCTGAGGAACACACACACACAGTTCAGATAACACAGCTCATCCTCCGTGAGTCCGAGAGACGAGGAAGAGTCTGATGCAGTTACTGTGACGCTCACATTTGAGCAGATGAAGAGATTAAAGGTGCAGTGTGTAATATTTAGGAGGATATTATGTGTGTTCAGTGGTGTGTAAAGACCTTACATAATGAACCGTTGTGTTTTTATAACCTTAGAATGAGGCATTTCTCTCTACACACACCGCAGGTCTCCTTACATCCACGTTTCTACGGTGGCCCTGAGCGGACAAATGCGTTTCGTCACTGTTGTTCTTCATGTAAAGAAGCTTCAGCTAAAGTCAGCGGATAAAACACTGACACAATGATGAACAGGTGACAATAATCCTCACAATAACATATCGTTTTACTGAATCAAGTAAACCTAATTTCTTAATTAATCTTTGTAAGGAAACCTCATTGCTGAACTGGCTACTCTCTGCTGTCTCAGACGACGACATCACTTCCTGTCGGCCACCGTAACTTCTGTTGGCTGCAATTCACAACCTCACCACTAGGGCTGCTAAACATCACACACTGCACCTTTAACAGTGAAGTAAGATGTGTGTGTGTGTGTGTGTGTGTGTGAGATGTGTGTGTCAGACCTGGCTCTTCCTCCTTGGGCTCCTCGTCCTCCTCAGCTCCATCCTTCACGTCTGGCTGAGGCTCGTCGGTCTTCTTGTATTCAGCAGCTGTGGACGCCGAGCTCTTCTGTGAGACACAGGGACACAGTTACCCTACAGGTCAACACTCAGGTCACACACACACACACACACTCTCTCTCACACACACACCTTCCCAGTGCAGCAGAAGACGATGATGAGCACCACAGGCAGAGCCACGGTGAGGACGTACACGACCCAGAGCCACGGTCTCTCTTCAGCAGCCGTTATCATC
The DNA here is from genome assembly GCA_023718395.1 of Leucaspius delineatus. Classification (NCBI taxonomy): domain Eukaryota; kingdom Metazoa; phylum Chordata; class Actinopteri; order Cypriniformes; family Leuciscidae; genus Leucaspius; species Leucaspius delineatus. The sequence continues at coordinate 3,712,320 of CM043367.1, read as the reverse complement.
TGAGTCATCAGACCCGGCTGTGAACACACACACACACACTTTACTTACACGCATGGACAAGAGCCTCATGTGTTTTCATCATCATTAATAAGAGTAGAAAGCTCCAGGAGCTCAATGTGTCAGCAAACACAAAACACAATCGAGACAACGGATGGAAAATTATTATTATTATTAAACAAATTAAAATCAACCATTTTTTATACAATATTCACAAAACTAGAAATAAAAGAATTGAAACTGAATCGATCTGAAAAATGTTGAACTTCAAAGAAATCTGTAAAAAAATGATTAGTCTGTAATCCGACTATAGTATTTTGACGAATAAAAAAGCTCATGTAAAACACACACACTGTAAGCAACAGTTTCTCAAACACAGACCAGCTAATAATAATTACACGTTTAGTACACAATGAATATGAAATGAATATGACAGCAGTCATCTGGATAAAGCGCATCATAGTCTGAAATCAAGGATATAAAGTTGACTTTCGATCAACACAAATGAAGATATTTTATGTCAAAGATTTGTTTATGCGATGAACGTACTTAATGTAGGCCTTTTCTCAAATAAACACTGATACACACACATGCACAGAGCACATCAAACACGGGGAACGCAGAAGCTCACATGTGAACACACACCTCACTGGTTCTTGTGCTCGTTTGAGCATCGCTTTACCACGTGACATGCTTTATGTGCATTGATCGATTTTTTTAAGTGAATAAAAGCCTAAATAAAACATTCCTATGTGATTTGAAGATATAAACTAAAGTCTTACTGGTTTAAAACAACATGATTATTAAGGATTATTAAAGAGAGAATTTAGATTTTTGGGTGAACTGTCTCTTTAAGTCATTAACCCCTGACTGCACTGTTAACCGTCCAATCGAGTCTTTCGGCCATGTGACGAGCGGTTCAGGCTCGCTCACGCCGGGGAACAGGCCTCAGCGACTCTCAAACGGGCCACAAACACAGCATGGAGCCGCAGGCTTCTCTCAGGTCCTGTAGCCGGGGACAGAGCCGGCCCTCGAGGTTAACACGCAAGGCATGCCTGGAATCCAGCTTTGGGGGAAAAGGCATTTGCACAGGAGGAATTCTCATGAAATCCGGCTAATCCCAGAGTACACTGCGCTCACGGAGCCGGAGACATGCCCATGTGACCCACACAGCAGTGTGCTGATTGGCCCTCACTCATGTGTGGATCAGTCATGTGACTGTAACCGCGACCCCCGCCGCTCTACACGACACCCCCTGAAGAGCTTCCTGATTCCCACAATGAGGAAAACGAGGACAGAATCGTGGAATGTATGGCATTCCTGTTAAGCAAATCATCATATGGATGATATGCGTCTGTCAATATTAAAGCGCCTTATCATATCATACACAAACTCAAACGGTCTTCATAATAATATTGTACAGTATTCAAAGTATTAATAATAATATAATTTTTTTAAAGGAATTATCACTTTTTCTTCCATGTTATTTTAACGCTAAATCTCTGTTGTGTTGACAGGCGCTTTAACAGGTCAAACTAGTGTTGGTTTAGTAAGGGTTTCTGCCTCGCATTAGTTCTCTTCAACAAACACGGTTCATCCACACCGAGTAACTCAAACGGCTTATGAAAAATAAGCCTAAAAAGTAATTTAAGATGTTCATTAATATTTTCACGTGTGTACATGTGAACGGCTGTGCATTAGCTTACAGAACCAGGTGTCCGAAATGTTGGTTTCTGCATGTAATGATGGAGCGCAGCATGAATTAATGCTCAACGAGAGAGAAATAAAACTCAATCAGAGCCGCTGACATGCAGGAATATCACTCTTTTCATCAGGCTTTACTTCATTATGTTATCATGACAGTTTTTGATGTTTTGCCTCCAAAAGTATCATAGTGGAGCGGCTAAGTGCTTATGTTTGGCAGAATCTTTCAGTTTATGATACAAGCGTGAAAATTGGCATGAGCAGTCTCCGTGGGTCACTTGACAAGAAAATTGTCCGAGCCACTTGAAATTTCAAGATGGCGGCCATTTTTCAAGATGGCCGACACCTTAGTGGAGCAGTTAAGTGATATAGTGGTTTATTTGGTGATACAAGCATGAAAATTGGCATGAGAAGTCTCTGATGGTCACTAGACAATGAGACACCTACAGCTACTTGAAATTTCAAGATGGCATAGTGTATAGTGTAAGTGTATAGTGCATCATTTGGGACACAGCTGTAGTATTCATGAAAGGAAAAGTGTCCATATGAGCTGCTACTCCACACACACACACACACACACACACACATGAGAGAGAGGAGGTGGTGTTAGATACCTCGGCGGCCCCCTCGGCAGCTTTCTTCAGGCCCCAGCCGTCGTTCGCCCAGCGCTCCGCCACACTGCGGTCAGAGCTGATGAAGAAGTTGTCGAAGAAGATGTCTGAGGACATGGACCAGAGCTCCAGCCCCACGGCACTGAACGCAGTCATGCGGAACGGGTGCAGGTCCTCGAAGAAGTCTGGGTTCGGGATCTTCCTGGGCTTCCACACGCCCTGACACACACACACACACAGTGTTACACCCTTCATTTAATACTCAGTGTAACACCCTTCTTTTAATACTCATTGTTGCAGCCTTCATTAATTACCCACACAGTGTAACACCCTTAATTTAATACTCAGAGCTATCAATATGGCTGAAAAGAGGCGTATAAGATGCTGTGGTCACCTGATAATTAGGGTTGTCGATCATGGGCGGCTTCCACTTGCCCTTGTAGTTTGGGTTGTCGATCATCGGTCTCTCCCACGGGCCGCATCCGGGCGCCGTCTCGCACACGGGATTGGGGATCTGAGGAGCTTCCCACTCGCCATCCATATCCTCATCCCTGAGAGACCACAAGATGAGCTCAGGTTCATATCTCTGCTCTCTTGCTTAAGGCTATAATTATACCAATTAAATCTAGATCACCACCCCAGGAGTGCTAATCTCTGCATTAACGTCAGTCACTCGATGCTGCATCTTCATTACAGCGCAGCACATTCACACTCATGCTTCACATGACCGTCTGACACCAAACCTCACAGCTCTACCCAAATCTAGCGCTGTTTATAGTTTCAAGCCTGATGTTAATGTTCATAATGTCTTCACGCCGCATTTAGCGGATTACAGCTGTACGATACTATAGTTACATGTGACGATACAAACACACAGGGGAGGCTTGCTATATAGTACATATCTTAGGGTTGTGGGAAAAAACGATTCATATATGAATCACCATTCTCAAATTTCAAAAATCTATTTTTTAAAGTGCACGACTTCTTTAACTTCGCAGTGCTAAGAGTCACTGAGGCTAATCACAATGCGCAATCTGTATGTGTGTGGATAATAAAGCTGCTTTATATGAAGAGCTGGCGATAATATTTACATTTTGCAAAAAACATAGTATTGCTTTACGCGAGTGTACTGGTAAAGTAGAATGTACTGCATATCCAACTTTAATAACATTTAAATATTCCCAACACTAAAAAGTGGCATTTTTAATAATAATAAAAATAGTAATATTTCATTTTTTATTTCCCCCACCCTCATGGCTTATGAGTATGTAAACTTGAGTTTTTCCAGAGATGGAAAAAGTAATATTTTGATAAGACAAACAAGTATTAGTTTTGGTAGATTTTTAGTAATTGTGCATAAGACCAACGATATTTATTAATATTAAAAACAGTTTTTTTTTGTCTTGTGATGTAATGGAGAATGCGTTACCAGTCCTCAGGCTTGAGGGCTTCGGGGTCGCTGATGTACTCCGGCTCCTCATCCAACCAGCCGTCGGGCTTCACTGCGTCTTCATCAGGAATCTTAGCAGGAGCCTCTTCATCCCTGAGACACACACACACACACACACCATGAGGAAGTGGACAACAACTGATGATTCTGATCCACAGTACAACACACACTCACACTAGTGGTGCAACGGATCACAAAATTCACCGTTCGGATCATTTACGTTTTTTGAGCCAAGGATTGGATAATTTCTTCATATATATGGGGGGGGGTTGAACTTTGCTTTTCATTTATTACTTAAAGCTCACTTAAAGTTTTTTGATACCTCATCAAAAACTACTAGCCTAACTAATAAAGTTCACACATTCTTAAAAACAAGTGAACTACAGATTCAAGTGAACAGTCAGTAATAAAATAAGAACAAATACACAAATCACAAGCAGAGATGAAGACTAAATAACAAAGTTACAAAGTTTAACAGTGGTATTCAGGTACAGAAATTAATAATTAAGCCTAAATGTAAAATAATTATTTGTTCACTGTGTAAATTAAATATAGTTACATGTTTGTTAAAGCTGTATTTTGTCATTTTATTAACATGAATGACAGACAACAGCAGGAATATTAGTCTACCGTCACTTTAAGACCGAATAAACTGACAGACACTCTCTCAGCTGTTCACTAATACCCTGGTTACCCAGAGTTCTCTCGAGAGCACAAGCTGAATCTGCTCAGCGAGTTACTCTGGCGTGAGTAATGATACTCATTAAATATGCCCCTCGATCCGAGCTGCACCAATCACAGCGGGTTATCTGATATAGGCGGGCCAGAGGCGAGATGACGACAGCGCTGTGACGTCGAAGTCATTAGTAAACATCGCTATGGCTGTGGATGAACACCAGATGTGTGAAACGGCTTTGGCCGCTACAGTGAACGAGTTGGACTTTTAATCTAAAAGAGGAACAGAAGACGCCGCTCGAATCCTTCCTTTGCAGGAAGGGTGTTTTTGCTGTTTCGCTGACTGGATACGGCAAGAGTCTAATCTAATGCGCGAGTCGCAT